>JAQMYF010000025.1:36486287-36500961 GCA_030014195.1 Neosilurus mollespiculum
GTGTGTGTGTGTGTGTGTGTGTGTGTGTGTGTGTGTGTGTGGGAGTGAGTGAGAGAGACAGAGAGATAGAGACAGAGAGAGAGAGAGAGAGAGAGAGAGAGAGAGAGAGAGAGAGAGATTTAGGCCAGTCTTGAACAGATACAGGGTCGAGGTGATGAAACTTCTTCATCTTCTTCCTCATTGAGCCACTGCGGCAAATTGGTGCAACACACACACACACACACACACACACACACAGACTGCGGTAGTGGATGAAGTCTCCACCCAATGTCAGAATTAGAACCAACTTATCACAATCATAACATACACACACACACACACACACACACACACACACACCTATACGTCTAGATTCAAGACGTAGAATGATCTAGAACCCTAGAGCCTCCTGGGAGAACCCATAAAGGTTCTGTGTGGGTTAAAGTGACAGAACCACTGTGAAAGTGTGTAGAAGGGATTCATGTTTCATTTCCTGATGAATGATGGACAGATCGAAGTGTTCGTTCTTCCCTTCATCATGTCTCTCTCTCTCATATTTCTCTCCCATCCTTTCTCCTCCCTTTCACTCTTTTCATCCTCCTTCTTTCTCTCATCAGTTTTCTGTATCTCTCTCTCTCTCTCTTTCTTCTTACTCTGATCCCTTATTCTCTCTCACCCCTGTCTCTGTGTGTATATAAAGCACGCGCTTTCTCTCTCCTCTTCATTCTCTCTCTCTCTCTCTGTGCTTCTCTCCGTGTTTTTTCTCCTCCGCATCATCTGCATCATGAGTTGCTATAGCGACGTTTACTCCACGGGCTCCTACCGGAAGTTCTTCGGGGACTCTTCTCGCGTGTCCGCTCCTCCGCTCCGGTCCTCGGCGGGTTACTGGGTTTACGGAGGCGGCGTCCGGAGCCGCGTGTCCACCGGTTTCTCCTCCTCGGCACCGGACGCGGTGGATCTCGCGCACACGGCGGCGTCGGCCACCGAGCTGAAGATCGTCCGCACCAACGAGAAGGAACAGCTGCAGGGCCTCAACGACCGCTTCGCCGCCTTCATCGAGCGCGTGCGCGAGCTCGAGCAGCACAACCGCGCGCTCGAGGCCGAGGCCGAGTCTCTGCGCCGCAGCCTGGGCTCCGAGCCTGCGCGCCTGCGCGACCTCTACGAGCGCGAGCTGCGGGAACTCCGGGAACGCGCCGACCAGCTGGAGCGCGACCGGAGCCGCGGGCAGCTCGAGAACGCGCACCTCGGCGAAGCGCTCACGCGCGTCCAGGAGAAGCTGAGAGAGGAGAGCCGCCTGCGTGACGAGGCCGAGAGAGAGCTGCAGCGCTGCCGCAAGGAGGCGGAGGACGGAGCTCTGCACCAGCTCGAGCTCCAGAAGAGGGTGGAGTCGCTGCTGCACGAGATCGACTTCGCTCGGAAAGTGCACGATGAAGAAGTGCGCGAGCTGCAGGCGTCACTGCAAGCCTCCCAGGTGCTAATAATAATAATGATAATAATAATAATAGTAATAATAACAATAATAAGAAGAACAGGAATAATAATAATAACAATAAACATAATAATGATAATAATAATAATAATAACAATGATAATAATAACAATAAATTCAAATCAAATTCAAATTCAAATTTATTTGTCACATACAAATTATACACAGTACAATATGCAGTGAAATGCTTAGTACGACTGTCCAGAATGTAAAGAATAAACTGTCAGGTAACCGGGAGAAAAACAAAAGAGCAAAGGGCAGATAAATATGAAATCTATATAAAAAAAAACAAGGGATAGAAATAGTAAGATATATAGAATAAAAATAAAATAAAATAAAATATACAATAAAATAAAATATACATCAATAATAATGTTAATAATAATAATAAGAAGAATAATAATAACAATAATCATAATAATGATAATAAGAAATAATAATAACAATAATAAGAAGAACAGGAATAATAATAATAACAATAAACATAATGATAATAATAATAATAATAATAATGATAATAACAATAATAATGTTAATAATAATAATGAGAAGAATAACAATAAATATAATAATAATAATAATAATAATAATAATAATAATAATATTAATAATAATAATAATAATAATAATAATAATAATAATAACAACTATAACAACAACATCAATAATAATAATGATAATACTAATACTACTACTACTAATAATAATAATCATGATAATAATACCTGAGATGGTCTGGCGAGCTGTTCAGGGTGTACCCCGCCCTCACCCAGAGTCGGCTGAGACCCTAATTAGGTTTAAGTGGTTCAGAAAGTGAATGAATTAATGAATAATAATAAATAAACAGTGACAGCAATAATAATACAGTAATAACAATGAGTAGAAAGAAAATGAGAGGAAGTAATTTTTCTTTAACTTCTTTAACACTTATTATTATTGTTATTGTTATTATTATTATTATTATTTTTTTTTTTTTATTATTATTATTATTATTTTACCATATTAGTGAGGATTGTTATATTTTTTTCACTTTTAGGATCAAAAGTAATCTTTTTGCTTTATTTTTAATATTAATATCTTGTAATTGTAATACTAATTTTATAAATACATTTTTAAAAATTCAATAACTACCTTTTACTTTTAATATGAATATAAATAATTACTACTACTAACTAATAATAATATTAATAATAACAATAAGAAGAAGAAGAAGAAGAAGAAGAAGAAGGGGAGGAGGAGGAGGAGGATATTTAATATAATTTAATGATTAAAGCAGACTATAATATTTGTTTTTTTTTTTTTAAAGTGTCAGGCTGTCCTGTTAAAAGTGTTGATAGTTATAATAATAATAATAATAATAATAATAATAATAAATGACACTATATTACCACCTGAAGATGTATTTTAAGACTGCAGGTTTGCAGGATGTGGAAGTGTTATTGACAGGGCAGTGTGAGGTATTAATTCAGCACTGCGGATTTTGCTGTGTGTGTTGAAGCTCATTGGCAGCAGCATCTCTCTGGTGTGGGGCGTGTGGTCCTGAATCAGCACTCTGTACTTCACGTCCTAGTGCACATTTCACCTCTCAGCAGTATCGTAGCAGCTCACGTCCACTGCAGAACCACACACACACACACACACACACACACACACACACACACACACGGCTTCACTACTTAGCATGTCCACGACGTTCAGTATTTATCTTTAATAATATTAGTAGGTGCATTCCCTGGTGCAGATAACGGGGTTATCAAAGCCCAGCCATGTCTCTCACTGTCTGTGGTGACAGGTATGTAAAAGAACCACTGTTGTTTGTAAAGAGGAGGCCATTGAGTTGCCGTCAGCGTGTTTCTGCCCTCGAAGGCCTGGTGAGCTGAATAGGGTGTACTCTGTCCTCGCCCAGAGTCGGCTGAGACGGGTACCAGCCTCCCCACGACCCTAATTAGGATTAAGTGCTTCAGAAAATGAAGGAATGAATGCATGAACCTTCACCAGGTGAATCGGATAGAACACTGATCTCTACAATATTTTTTATACATTAAGGTCAGTTATTACACCAATGTGCATTATGAAAATTTCCCGGAGTGTATAATAATAAATTATTATTAGCCTATGTTAACTTTATGCAGTAAAAATAAAGAACCCAGGCTATAAACATTTCTGCACATTTACCTTCATTAAATGCTATAAACACACAGGGGTATATTAATCAATGCTATCCCCAAAGTGCTTAATGTCACTGTTATTAACTACATTAGTGAGCTCTAAGGCAAATTGCTACTACTATGTGTATTCATTTTTTTACATTATTTTTCATTTGCATTGTAATTTTTCAGTAACTTTTTATACAGCATTTAAAAACAAACAAAGCACCTTAGCAACCACAATTGGTTCATTGTTAATACTAGCTATTCTCCACTTAAATCTAAAACTTCTGTCTCATGAAGCAGTTATGCGATATGGGTGGAGCAGTGCCAAAATCGGGGTGTTTCTTATCTAAATATGATTTATGTGGATTCTGCCCTTGATTTAAAGAGGAGCCATAGAACTAAATTAAATTACTTTTACTAATTAGTTTTAATTTAAAACACAACTAAACATGATGTAGAAGAGAGGCACGCTCCCAGTAATTTTTACAGAGCTTTCCCCCCCAAAGAAATCAGTTACCTCCCCACCAAAGCTGAAAATGACAAGTGACTCTGAGCTGTTGGTTGGGTTTCCTCCCTCTGCCTCTGAATTCATAAAGTTGGTGCTGGAGAATTTTCAGGAGCTCTTTCTTCAGGCGAACAGCATGAAAATTCTCGTGATGCCTGATGCAGTGGATTCCGGGCCGAAGGTTCAAAACAGCAGAAGTTCTCATTCAGCGTCGACCAAATCTCGCAGTTGTCACAATCGCACTAATCTTTGTTTTCCTGCCGCTCCAGGTCGGCAGTGAGGTGGCATTTTCTTCATTGTTTTCTCGTAGTGTCCCCCTCTCCCTCGCAAAATTGGCCCTCCGTTCTGGCTCGAACATATATCCCTGTATATCTTCTTTCCACTGAGGATCCATTAAGTGATAAGTGATTGACTGATATCTGTGTATTTCACTTGAATATAGCTACAAAAAATTTATGTGTACTGGCACTGCAGGCACTACGACCTGATCGCCATTTTCTCAGTTCGAGGCAGTGTAAATCCATACATTTGCTCTTAAAACTTTTTTATAACAGTTTATTTCTGGAAACATATTCATATTGATGTGAAATATTGATCTCTGTCGAAAAGCGGCGAAAATGATAGCCCTCCTCTAAGCACTGTTGCAGGTACATACCTGTAAAGGCTGTCGTAAATCAAGCGCCACTCTGTGGTGAAACTAGGTATTGCATTATGAGTTGGTTAGAGGCATCCATTTAACATTAATGTAGATGAACAAAGTAATAATAAAAAGTGTGTTCTTTGTTTTAAACTCCGGCAACAACACGTGTTACATATTACATTGTTAAACAGGAAAGAAAAAGTTTCACTTCACATGCTGAATTGAACAAGCCTAGTAAAAAAATGATCTCAACTGAAGACTGAGAACGTGACTTGGAAGTGTTGTTACATCATAAAATATAAGAGCCAATCATGTACTAATATGCACATTTAGGCATTGCAACACTAGTAAAGGAACAGGGTATGCAAGGTGTGTATGTGTATGTACAGTGCACTATGTAATGTTTCTAATTATTATTTTTGTAGAAACATCACATCAGAAAAGTAAGTATTCTATCAGGAAGTATGTCCTAATACCTAATCGGTAATTATATCCATATCAGTAAATAAAACAATTGCTTACGCCAAGTTAGATGATTTATAATAATAGGGGTGCAGCTTATAAAATTTAAAGGTGTTTAGAGAACTGTAATAGTCACTTACTTTGAAAGATACTGTAAAAAAAGTTTTAGATTTCAGTTTCATGGAATCTCACCAGGTTCCTTACTTTGAAGGTTTTGTTGATATTTTTCTGGCCATCAAGCTCCACCCCCAAAATCAATGCTGCCTGTGTTTAAATTATGAAGCATATCATTTTAACAAGGGCGTCACAGTGGCGTAGTAATTAGCACATCCTCCTCACAACAAGAAGGTCCTGTGTTCAAGTCCCAGACTCAGTCGTTTTTGTGTGAAGTTTGCATGGTCTCCTATGTTGGTGTCCTCCAGGAACTCCGGTTTCCTCCCACAGTCCAAAGACATGCACAGTAGGATAATTGGCTGTTCCACAATGTGAGTGTGAATGGTTGTGCGTGTGTTGCCATGCGTTGGTCTTGCGAGCTGTTCAGGGTGTATCCCGCCCTCGCCCAGAGTCGGCTGAGATAGGCTCCATCCTCCCCACGACCCTATTCAGCAAATAAGTGACTGAGTGAGCGAGTAATTTTAACAGAGTGGGTGGAGTTAAAAATGTGAAAATTGTTAGTAGCAGAGGGCGCTAAAGATTACTCACAGCTTCTTTAAACACAGCCTTTCTTTGTTTAAATTTCAGATATGTGTGGAGATGGACATGAGTAAACCGGATCTGACTGTGGCTTTGAAGGACATCCGGGCGCAGTATGAGACTTTGTCCTCAAGGAACCAGCAGCAAGCAGAGGACTGGTACCGTTCCAAGTTCGCCAGTGTGACGGAGGCTAGCGCGCGTGACACCAATGCCATCAAACAGACCAGAGATGAGCTGAGCACGTGCCGACGCCAGGTTCAGGCACGTACGCTAGAGATCGAAGCCCTACGCAATCACAACGAGGCTCTGGAGCGCCAACTGGCCGAGATGGAGGATCGCCACGGCACCGAGATCGGAGAGCTGCAGGTACGAGCGAGATGAATAAACACACATACAGAAAAAACTACTATTGATATAAAGTGATAAAAAATTACTTATTACTTAATATTCATAAAATATAATTTTTGTGGTTCCCCAGTGCAGCTAACTGGGTTATCAAAGGCCGGCCACGTCTCCCACTGTCTGTGGTGAGAGGCATGTAAAGAACCATTGCTGATTTTCATCAAGAGTAGCTGCATAGTCATCAGCGAGTTTCTGCCCTGCGATGGCCTGGCGAGCTGTCCAGGGTGTACGCTGCCTTTGCCCAGAGTCGGCTGAGATGGGCGTCAGCCTCCCCGCGACCCTGATTAGGATTAAGCGCTTCAGAGAATGAATGAATGAATTTTTGTGGTATATCCACTGTTGTGTATTGCAGGCATGCATCCACCTCACAGCAAGGGGGTCCTGGGTTTGAGTCCCACACTCGGCGAGGGCGTTTCTGTGTGGAGTTTGCATGTTCTCCCCGTACTCTGGTTTCCTCCCACAGTCCAAAGACGTGCACATTAGGCTAACTGACTGCTCTAAATTTCCACTAGGTGACTGTGGGTGTGAATGGTTGTGTGTGTTGTCCTGTGATGGTCTGGCGAGCTGTTTGGGGTGTTCCCTGGCTTCATCCATAGTTGGCTGAGATAGGCTCCAGCCTCACCGTGACCCTAGTTGGATTAAGAATGATTGAATGAATGTATAATATAATATAATTATTTATTAATTGATTGATTAATTAACTGGTTGGTTGATTTTAGAGAGTATGTATAAAATAATTAGTGGTTTCATGCATTCTAAAATATACATAGAATATGTTAAATATCATGTGTTCTTTTATTGTGTTAGTATAATAGCATTATGAATATTAATATAATTGTCGGAGTGTGTTGTTTGGTTTGGACAGGAAACGATCGGACAGTTAGAAGAAGCTCTGCACAACACTAAATCTGAAATGTCCCGTCACCTGCGCGAGTATCAGGATCTACTGAATGTCAAGATGGCGCTGGACATCGAGATCGCCGCCTACAGGTGAGACTTGCACCTTAGTTTAGTTAGCAGTTAATGCTAAGATCAATAGCAGTGTAATTATTACTCATATAGATTATTTTCTTAATAATCCACCAACATGTTTCAGGCAAATGTTCATGATATTCTAGATGGTTCGGTCTCATTTTCAGTATCATTTTGCCTTTATATTTTCGGTATGAAAGGATTACCAGTTGTTTTCCTCAGTAAGTATCTACTTGTTGCCTAGCAACACTGTTTGCTTGTCTATTTTGAACCATGGAAAAAATATACCTGCATCATTTCAATGCTATGACTGAATATATTTTAAACATAATATAAAAATCTTAACTAGCTAACTAAATAGCTTTAAAAACAACAATAATTTAGTGTCTAATTCCAAACATTTTGCTCTGAATCCTTACAGGAAGTTGCTGGAGGGTGAAGAGTGCCGTCTGGGCAATGTGGGTGTGGCCTCAATCCATCCCACCCACTCTGCTGTTTCCTATTCAGCGGGACGTGTTTACACACTGGGTGCTTACAGGAGGGGAGTGGCAAAACTTGAGAGTGAGGAGGAAGAGGAAGAGGAGGAAGTGGAGGAGGAGAAAGAAGAGGTAGTAGGAGAAGAAGAAGCAGCTGAGGAGGAAGAAGGAGAGGAAAAGGAAGAGGAAGAGGAGGAGAAGGAGGAGAAGGAAGAAGAGGAGGTAGGAGAAGAAGAAGCAGCTGAGGAGGAAAAAGGAGAGGTAGAGGAAGAGGAAGAGGAAGAGGAAGAAGAAGGGGGAGAGGAAGGAGAGGAAGGAGACCAGGCTGAGGAAGAGGAGGTGGTGAAGGAAGAGAAGAAAGACAAGAAGGAGCAGGAAGAAGAGAAGAAGAAGGACAAGGAGATAGCAGAAGAGAAAGAGAAAGAGAAAAAGAGTGAAGATAAAGAGGGTAAGGATAAGACAGAGAGCAAACCCGAGAGCAAACCCGAGAAACCTGAAAACAACAAAGGAGACAAGAGCAAGTAAAGACACGCCCGCTCCAGCTGTCCACACACACAGATCCGGACTCTAATCTTATTTTTACATCTCTTAACCATCATCTTCATCTTCATCTTCAATATCCATTTAGGAAGTCATCTTCTGCATCTCAGTCTCCATGGTGACCGCACAGATCTCCTCACTAGCTGTTTATACTTCATGCACTGACCACTGAATGTTCAGTAAGAGCCTTAATATAGTGAGAGTAAATGATTACGGGTTAGAAACCCGGCCCTGGGTCTGACACCCCTGATCCCAGCGCCGGCTGTTGACCCAGTATACTGGTTCGATTTTAAACTTGATGAAATAACGTTAACTAGTATTCTTAATTTATCAGCAAATTTACACTTGAATAATGTTACAGAGAAATCACAAGCTAATTTCAATATGCAAACTTGATTATTACAGTGTTAAAGCGCCACCTACGGGTGTAGTATTTCATGTTTGGGTAGTCGGAGTGGGGTGAGTTAGGGGGGTATTTAATGTTTCTGGGTCTTATTGGATTTTGCTGCAATAAAACTTTTTTTTAATAAAATATAATTAAAACATATTTTTATTTAAAAAAGTACAGTGAACTAAATATAATAATAATAATAATAAATAATAATAATAACAATAATAATAATAATAAAAATAATAATAAGCAGAATGATCAGAACAAATACGGTAGGAAAGGTAATTTTCTGCTTGGACCTAAAAATGTTCTAGAAATTAGATTTTATTTTATTTTCTTCTATTAAACTCTTGATATAAACTCTTTACCCAGAAACTCATCGGCTTAATTCATTTATCATAGAAACACCTGAAATGTTTTCATTCTCATTGAATGTACATTTCATCACCAACATTTTATTTCATGCTCTATAACGTTATAACATTTCATTTTATGCTCTAAAAATCTTTAAAGGGCTTTGGGGGTGTAGATGTGAGAGTCTTTAGTTTTGCATCAAATCAATTTAGGAATTAAGCATTTAAAGATTTTAATGTGGTTTCTACTACTTATAGTCCAAGTTCAAATTTATTAGATAGGCTTTTTTTTGGGAGGGGGGTGAAATGCTTCCTGATAACATTTTATTAGTGATAAATCTTCCTGCAGTTTAAGAACTAACTAGAAAATGATCAAATATCAGAGCATAGACACATCACACAGTCATCACGCGATCATCACACAGTCATCACATGATCAAAACGCAGTCATCACAGGATCAACAGTCGTCACACGATCAACACACAGTCATCACACGATCAACACGCAGTCATCACATGATCATCACACAGTCATCACAGGATCAACACACAGTCATCACAGGATCAACACAGTCATCACACGATCATCACACAGTCATCACACGATCAACATGCAGTCATCACACGATCATCACACAGTCATCACAGGATCAACACACAGTCATCACAGGATCAACACAGTCATCACACAATCATCACACAGTCATCACATGATCAACACGCAGTCATCACACGATCATCACACAGTCATCACAGGATCAACACAGTTATCACAGGATCAACAGTCATCACACGATCATCACACAGTCATCACACGATCAACACGCAGTTATCACACGATCATAACACAGTCATCACAGGATCAACACACAGTCATCACAGGATCAACACACAGTCATCACACGATTATCACACAGTCATCACACAGTCATCACACAGCCATCACAGGATCAACACAGTCATCTCACGATCATCACACAGTCATCACACGATCAACACGCAGTCATCACACGATCATCACACAGTCATCACAGGATCAACACACAGTCATCGCAGGATTATCACACAGTCATCAGATGATCATCACACAGTCATCACACAATCAACACAGTCATCACACGATCAACATGCAGTCATCACAGGATCAACACACAGTCATCACATGATCAACACGCAGTCATCACATGATCATCACACAGTCATCACAGGATCAACACACAGTCATCACAGGATCAACAGTCATCACACGATCAACACACAGTCATCACACGATCAACACGCAGTCTTCACATGATCATCACACAGTCATCACAGGATCAACACACAGTCATCACACGATTATCACACAGTCATCACACGATCATCACACAGTCATCACAGGATCAACACAGTCATCACAGGATCAACACACAGTCATCACACGATCATCACAGTCATCACACGATCAACACGCAGTCATCACACGATCATCACACAATCATCACACGATCATCACACAGTCATCACACGATCAACACACAGTCATCACACGATCATCACAGTCATCACACGATCAACACACAGTCATCACAGGATCAACACACAGTCATCACACGATCATCACACAGTCATCACACGATCAACACACAGTAATCGCACAATCAACAATCATCACACGATCAACAAACAGTCATCACATGATCATCACACAGTCATCACACAGTTATTACGCAGTCATTACACAATCGTCACACGATCAACACACAGTCATCACACAATCGTCACACGATCAACACACAGTCATCACACAATCATCACACAGTCATCATACAATCGTCACACCATAATCACATGATATACAGTCATCATTGGCCAAACTGTGCACATGACAGAAAGAGAGACAGAGAGTCTCCCAGCGACAGTCAATAGATGCAGACCATTACCTCACTGTATAAAACACCCACACACACCCACACACACACACACACGCACGCGCGCACACACACACGCACAAACACACACACATATCTCATCTGGCTAACACTCAGAACCCACAGTCACATTCACCACAGAGGCATGGCCTTTTTTTCTGGCAAGCCCATGGAAGGAAGTGTGGCTTCTGAACCTATCAGTGCCTGTAAAGAAGGTGTGGCCACAGTCTGTCAGTCACAGTGAAGAAGGTGGGATATTTTCCATCATTGGCTTTAGTGAAGGAGGTTTAGCTATTGGGTCTGCCAATCACAGTGAAGTAAAAGGTGTGGCTTCAAATTCTCTCAGTCACAGTGCAGAAGGTGTGGCTTCAATTTCTGTCAATCACAATACAAGAGGTGTGGCTTTAATTTCTGTCAATCACAGTGCAGGAGGTGTGGCCTTTGTCACTGTCAGTCACCGTGAAAGAGCCATGGCCTTTTTCCTCATTGGCTTTAGTAAAGGAGGTGAGGCCTTTGAGTCTGTTAATCTGAGTGAAGGAGGTGTGGCCTCTATTCCTATCTGTCACTGTGAAGGAGGCATGGCCTTTACACTCTGTAGTTCAAGCGAAGGATTCATAGCATCTGTTTTTGTCATTGCTATCGAAGGAGGCATGGCCCCACTAAATGTCTACCACAGGGAGGGAGGTGTGGCCTTTGTTCCTGTCAGTCCAAGTGAAGGAGGTGTGGCCTTACTTAACACTTTTTCACCTGCAATGGAACAGTACGTCCAAATCCCATGATGTCACGTTAAAGCTTTCTTATCATCTCACATTCCATCACCTGTTTCAAATCTCGGAGTCAACAGGAGGTTCGGATTATCTGCAAGGACTTTAGAGATCACTGTAAGAATACAGAATAGAACAGATTTGCTGTGTGTGTGTGTGTGTGTGTGTGTGTCAGTAAAGAAATAAAGTATGCACTGTTATTGCCTTAATGGTGAATGAAATACATTTCTGCTTTGCCACTGAAGAGCGTTTAGTCTTCCACTGAGAATGTAAGAGCTGCTTATTTCTCTCAAAGCCAAATAAAAGCTGTTTATCGACCAAAGTCAGTGTGTCTGAGTGATGATTTCATACCTAAGCTACATTGTGTATCAGTATGTCTGGGTGCTGATTTCATACCTGCGCTACACTGTGTACCAGTGTGTCTGAGTGATGATTTCATACCTTAACTACACTGTGTATCAGTGTGTCTGGGTGATGATTTCATACCTGCGCTACACTGTGTATCAGTGTGTCTGAGTAATGATTTCATACCTGCGCTACACTGTGTATCAGTGTGTCTGGGTGATGATTTCATACCTGCGCTACACTGTGTATCAGTGTGTCTGGGTGATGATTTCATACCTTAACTACACTGTGTATCAGTGTGTCTGGGTGCTGATTTCATACCTAAGCTACATTGTGTATCAGTATGTCTGGGTGCTGATTTCATACCTGCGCTACACTGTGTATTAGTGTGTCTGGGTGATGATTTCATACCTGCGCTACACTGTGTATCAGTGTGTCTATGTGATGATTTCATACCTGTGCTACACTGTATACCAGTGTGTCTGAGTGATGATTTCATACCTGTGCTACACTGTGTATTAGTGTGTCTATGTGATGATTTCATACCTGTGCTACACTGTGTACCAGTGTGTCTGAGTGATGATTTCATACCTAAGCTACATTGTGTATCAGTATGTCTGGGTGCTGATTTCATACCTGCGCTACACTGTGTACCAGTGTGTCTGAGTGATGATTTCATACCTTAACTACACTGTGTATCAGTGTGTCTGGGTGATGATTTCATACCTGCGCTACACTGTGTATCAGTGTGTCTGAGTAATGATTTCATACCTGCGCTACACTGTGTATCAGTGTGTCTGGGTGATGATTTCATACCTGCGCTACACTGTGTATCAGTGTGTCTGGGTGATGATTTCATACCTGTGCTACACTGTGTATCAGTGTGTCTGTGTGATGATTTTATACCTGAGCTACACTGTGTATCAGTGTGTCTGTTTGATGATTTCATACCTGCACTACACTGTGTATCAGTGTGTCTGGGTGATGATTTCATACCTGCGCTACACTGTGTCTCAGTATGTCTGGGTGATGATTTCATACCTGTGCTACACTGTGTATCAGTGTGTCTGGGTGATGATTTCATAACTGCGCTACACTGTGTGTTCGTGTGTCTGGGTGATGATTTCATTCCTGTGCTACACTGTGTGGAGAGTTTTACAATAAACCAGGATGAAAAATGTTAGATGGAAACCTTCTGGTGATATGAGAGGCGTTCATGATGATGTAATCTGAAGGATGCTGGTTGTGCTGACGATCAGTGATATAAAATCTTTTTGATATTTTACTCCTAGTGATTTTATTTCCTCATAACGAGCTTCTGGGATAAATTTGAGAGAGTTAACACTTTACCATGAAGTATCTATAATCTGTCTGATTTATGAAACCACTCTCAGAATAAAATAAGGTTCCTTGATGGTTCCTCGGATCGTTAATTGATTCAGAATTGGAAATCAAACTTGGATACAGATTCTGAGCTGTCATATAGACTACACTTAAACTCTGATCTGGACTTTGATACAGACTCTGTAAATAGACTCAGATATTGTTCCAGACGCAGCAAATTGAATCAGACACTCATTCAGACTCGGATAATGGACTCTGCCTTTAAACCTGACTTGCAGTGCGGCACAGTGGTGTTGTGGTTAGCATGTCCCCGTCACAGCAGAGAGGTCCTGGGTTCAAGTCCCGGTCTCGGCAAGGGTGTTTCTGTGTGGAGTTTGTGTGTTCTTCCCGTATTTGTGTGGGTTTTCTCTGGGTCCTCTGGTTTTCTCCTGCAATCCAAAGACATGCACATTAAGCTAATTGTCTGTTCCAGATTGCCCCTAGGTGTGACTTTGAATTTTTGTGTGTATTTTCCCTGTGATGGACCAGTGAGCTGTTCAGGGTGTACCCCGCCTTCACCCAGAGTTGGCCAAAATAGGCTCCAGCCTCCCTGCAACCCTTGTAGGATTAAGTGGTTCACCAAATGAGTGAATGAATCTGACTCAGTGTATAAACCTGTTTGCTGAGCCTGAATCTGAGTCTATACACTGAGTCAGATTCATTCACTCATTTGGTGAACTGATTCTGACTCAGTAAACGGACTTTGATTATTTTTTTCTATTGGACTCAGATTCATTAATTGCAGACAGGTTGATTCTTTCTTGATAAACGGACTCAGACTTGATTCTGAGTCACTGATTTGAACAGGTCATATTCAGACTCAGCAAATGGACTCAGACTCTGATTTGGACTCCATGTGGATGAGTCTTTCTGAGCTTTAAGCACCTTTGCATTATAAATTATTATTATAATATTTCAAACAGCCAGTTAAGCCCAATGTGCATGTCATTGGACTGTCGGAGGAAACCGGAGTCTCCCAAGGAAACCTACGCAATCACGGGGAGAACATGCAAGCACGCCCTGACAGAAAATATTTCCTTTTAAAAATATACCTTTGTTACACACACACACACACACACACAAACACACACACACAGACATTCCTCTCTCTCTCTCTCTCTCTCTCTCTCCCTCTCTCTCTCTCTCTCTCTCTCTCTCTTTCTCTATATATATATATATATATATATACAGTAAAGAAAAAAAATTTGTACACACCT
>JAQMYF010000025.1:36514250-36524980 GCA_030014195.1 Neosilurus mollespiculum
AGGGAAGAAGAAGGAGAGGGTCAGAGACGAGAGGAGGAGAGTGAGAGAGAGAGAGAGAGAGAGAGAGAAGAAAGGGGGTGAGACAGGGAAGGGAAGAAGGAAGGAGAGGGTCAGAGACGAGAGGAGGAGAGTGAGAGAGAGAGAGAGAGAGAGAGAGAGAGAAAGGCCTTGCCTACCCATTCTATTTTAAGAGAGTGTGAGAGAGAGAGAGAGAGAGAGAGAGAGAGAGAGAGAAAGGCCTTGCCTACCTAATCATTCACAACCTGTTTGAAGGCATGATCTGGTCAGTACACACACACACACACACACACACACACACAGTACATTTTAGTCTGGGAATTAAAGGAACAGGAAGTGATAAAATAAATAAAATCCTGGTTATATTAAATTATTGTTATTTTATCACATTTTACCAGCTGTTACTTTTACAACATGTTCAGTGTTTACATTAGAAACATTAGGAAGACGGAAGGAGAGGGTCAGAGACCAGAGACGAGAAGGAAGGAGAGGTTTAGAGACGAGTGAGAGAGAGAGAGAGAGAGAGAGAGAGAGAGAGAGAGAGAGAGAGATACACCAGCCTCTGCTGTGGAACTCTGCGGCTCCTTCAGGGTTACCTTTGGTCTCTGTGCTGCCTTTCTGACTAATGCCCTCCTTGCCCAGTCTGTGAGTTTTGGTGTGCGACCCTCTCTTGGCAGGTTTGTTGTGAACCATGAAATACTGTTGCTGAGCCTAGGACTCAAACTCAGGGCCTTCTTGCTGTTAGGTGGCCGTGCTATACACTACATCATTGTGACAGCCAGTAATAAAATGTTTACATTACATTTGTGGACGTTCTTATGCACTTCTTACTTCTTACACTAATCATTTTTATAGAATAATTATAGAATAATTTTTACAAGTCCATTGTTACCCTTCCCTGGGGTGATCGACCAACTAAGATCACTGCAAGGGCAAGGCATGTAATAGTCAGCAAGGTCTGAAAGGACCCCTGGGTAACTTCTAAGCAACTGAAGGCCTCTCTTGCTTTGGCTAATGTTAATGTTCATGAGTCCACCATCAGGAGGACACTGAACAACAGTGGTGTACATGGCAGGGTTGCAAGGAGAAAGCCACTGTTCTCCAAAAAGAACATTGCTGCTCATCTGCAGTTTGCTAAAGATCACATGGACAAACCAGCAGACAGTTGGAAAAATATCTTGTGGATGGATGAGACCAAAATAGAACTTTTTTGTTTGAATGAGAAGCGTTATGTTTGGAGAAAGGAAAACACTGAATTCCATCATAAGAACCTTATCCCATCTGTGAAACATGGTGGTGGGAGTATCATGGTATAGGCCTGTTTTGCTGCATCTGGTCCAGGACTAACCATGAGAGAAAGAAAAGTTTTTATATTATCATTCATATTCTCAAGAAATAACAGATTCTGCCAGGGAATGTAAACTTTTATATATATATCCATGTCAACTTATTACAGTGTGTGTTCTGACTGCCTTCTCTCAAACAAACAGTTTCAGCAGTTTATAGAAGTGCCTCATCACACACACTTTGTTGTGTGTTGTGTTTGAATGAGGATGTAAATTGAGACAGGTGTGTTGTGTACCTGCAGGTTTATTGTACCCATCTCCTGTGTGATCTGTAACGACATCATGGCCTACATGTTTGGGTTCTTTTTCGGTCGAACTCCTCTCATCAAGGTAAGTCTTTCTACACACACACACACACACACACACACATTCTGGTTTCCGTAACTTCAGGGAACAATACGTACCATAACCATAACCACTACTTCCTAACCATAACCTTACTCTACCCTTAAAACATAACCTCACCATAAAATGTAATGATTAACGTTATGGGGACCTGCGTCCCCTGATGAGAGTGTAAACAGATTTAGGTTCCCACAAAATGATGAATACCTACACCACACACACACTGTACTTTACTGGTTATCGGATAGCTTTGATTTTTAATGTGTTGTTTTTTGTGGTGTTTATTTCCAGCTGTCTCCTAAGAAGACGTGGGAGGGGTTTATCGGAGGGTTTTTCTCCACTATAGTGTTTGGAATCCTGGTAAGTAAACAGTGTGAGTGTGTGAGAACAGATTATTTTTTACACAGTAAGGCAACCCCCCCCCCTGTCTCCCCCCCTTTATCTCTCCCTTTATCTCCCTCTCTCTCTCTCTCTCTCTCTCTCTCTCTTTGTCTCCCTCTTTATTTTCCTCTCTCTCTCTCTCTCTCTCTCTCTCTCTCTCTCTCTCTCTAGTTGTCCTATGTGATGGCAGGTTATCGTTACTTTGTGTGTCCAGTGGAGTTTAATAACGACTCAAACAGTTTCACGGTGGACTGTAAGCCCTCAGAGCTCTTCCAGCTGCAGGACTACACACTGCCCTCTGTCCTGCAATCCTTTACTGGCTGGGTAACACACACACACACACACACACACACACACACCCGCATGCATATACTCACACATACCCATGTACACACACACGCTCCATTTAGACATCCATCCATTCATCAACTCGTCTAAATATCCATTCATCGAAATAGCGTTTCTGTCCATTTATCATCCATCCACCCATTCAAATATTCATCCATCCAACCATCTAAATCTCGGTCCATTCATTCTTGCATTCATCCGTCCATCCATCCATCCATTCATCCAAGTGTCCATCCATTCATCCATCATAATTTCATCCACCTATCAGTCCATATACTCATTTATCCTAATATCTGTCATACGTGCTAACTATGCATCTGTTCAGATATCCGTCCGTCCATCCATCCCTCCATCCATCCAAATAATACTTCACTCATCCAGATTCGTGGATTGGTATTAGATCTTGATCCTGAAGTAATAACTCTTGGATCTTCATTGAAATATGTAATTGAATACAGTGCTGTATTGTGTAGGAACTGTGTTGTGATTGGTCACTGTGGTTTTGGTGATGGGTGCACTATCCTGACTGATCCCTCCTCCTTTAGACTCTTTCTCTCGGTGAAAGCTCTCTCCTACCACGTAGATTTTCATGACGTGCAGTGATGTGTTAAAGACACTTCCTCCTCATCCAGCGTGTGTTTCCTCAGAGGACTTGGAGAAAGCTTTTGGTGATAATAATCCTGAAGTGTGAAAGGGTCCTGTTTCTGTTCCAGACCACGGTGAAGCTTTACCCATTCCAGATCCACAGCATCGCTCTGTCCAGCTTCGCCTCCATCATGGGTCCGTTCGGAGGATTCTTCGCCAGCGGATTCAAGAGGGCCTTCAAGATTAAGGTTCATTACAAACCTGGTCATGTGATCTTTTTTCCATATGAGGATCTGATGTGACCATGTCTGTTCCGATTACTCTAAAATATCTGTTGTGTCATGTGACCTTGAGGGTTTACCAGTTTTAAACCTCCTGAATGAGCCTGTGCTTTCTGCGCAGGATTTCGCCAACACCATACCTGGTCATGGAGGGATTATGGACCGTTTCGACTGTCAGTACCTCATGGCTACCTTCGTCAATGTTTACATCGCCAGCTTCATCAGGTTTGCCTTTCAGTCCTGTGGTGTGGAACTGTTAGGGCTTTAGGACCCTGAGCAGCACGTCATCCCATTCAAACTCACAGTGAATTTTTTTAGGATAAATTCAGTAAAGTGCTTTTTTATAGTGTTATTATTATGTAATAACTTAATGAGGATAGACATTTTTCTTTCTAGATCTATCCTTTTTATTTACATATTTTTACATGTCTGTCTGCGTTTTTGATTTTTTATTGTCTTTTGTTTCCTTTTATGATTTAATTTTAAAAAAATCTTTATTTTGCCTTTTTTTTATAAAATTTATTTTCCATTTGTGTTCTTTTTTTCTTCCCTTCTTTTTTTGCTTTACCTTTTACATTTATTTGGTTTAGCTTTTTCTTTCTATTTCTTTCTTTTATATACCAGTTGTAAGGTGTAACAATTTATGAGGCTTTGTCATTACTCTCTCTCTCTCTCTCTCTCTCTCTCTCTCTCTCTCTCTCTCTCTCTCTCTCTCTCTCTAATCCCCACCCACCCACAGAGGTCCAAACCCGACTAAAGTGATCCAGCAGTTGCTCGCTCTGAGACCGGACCAGCAGCTGTACATCTACAACTCTTTAAAAACCCACCTCACTGAGAGAGGCCTGCTGGGGGTGCTAGAGGAGGCGGCCTAAACCGTGACTCATCACTGGAAATACACAGAAAGCCCTCAGAGACGGAGAGAGAGAGAGAGAGAGAGAGAGAGAGAGAGAGAGCAGGAGGTGATGGGGTCGGTCTGGAGCAGGAGTCGTGTGGAGGTGGGAGATATGAAGATCCAGATCCAGAAAAAGGGGAAAAAAAAATGAAACTGAAGCCTTGGGTCATTCCATTTTCGTGCGTGTGTGTGCGTGTGTGTGTGTGTGCGTGTGTGTGTGTGTGTGCGTGTGTGTGTGTGTTTGCGTGTGTGTGTGTGTGTATGGTTGCATTTAGGTCAGTGTTTATTATTCCTGTTCATTGTTTTTTTATTTTTGAAGTGTTTTCCTTTACGGTTTTTCTTTTATACCTGATAAGATAAATATGATGCACAGTGTGACACGTTCAACATTTCCTTCCATTGTGAGTCTCACACACACACACACGTGTGAAGTGTACCTGTTCCCTGTATAGTGAATATTTTAGGGTATAATATAGATATTATATATATATTCTATTTTATTCGATTATAAATGATGATTGTTATTAGAGAGCAGATGTTCTTTTGTTTATTTTATTTGAGTTTGTAATGCTCGGCTCGGCTCGGCTCGACGCCCTGTTCATTCAAACTCGCGTGTAGTTTTACACTCGGGATCGTGTTCAGGGGTGAAGTCACAGGAGTGCTGACTTTTGGTTTGGTTCCATAAAGACGTTAATGATAATGAGGAGTTTTAAATGATTGAGATGTAAAGGAGTGAAACGTGATGGATAAACAGATTATTTAATTATTCCTTTTACACCTCAACAAGAGCAATTACTCACATTTATTCAACAATGACACCTCGTACGTGTTTATCCGTTCACCGTGAAACCAGCCTTGCACTTTTTTCTTTCTGTTGAAGTCACTAAAACAAACCTCAGTCAAATCGCAGCTTCATCGCCGTCGGTGTTGCGGAGACGTCCCAACGTTTCATCTGACTGTGACAGCGCTGACACTGGAGACTCCTTCCCTTCCATCCATGAGACTTTTACATTTTAAATATAACTGGCGTAGAGTGACGTCACAAACTGCAGGCAGAGAAAGAAAGACACGTCGACTGTTTTTTTGTTTAAAGTAATTTTACAGATACACTTCAGACCCTGAACACGTCTCGCTGTAGATTATATCCCAGGACACATAAAGTGACCTCAGTATAATGTAAACTATAAATTTATTTGTTTGTTGTGTAAATATTTTTAGCTGCACTGTTTGCGTGCTGTGCTCTTCATCCGGACGTACTCAGTATTAGTTTAGTTCTCTGATAATCACAGCGTTTGCGATGAACCTGAATGTCTCATGGCGTTTTGTTTTCTTTGTTTGTTTTTCCCTCGTTGCCCATGCGTGACGCAGCCGAGTCGGTCACATGATGTTTTTGTGTCTTATCAGTGAGCCACGTAGATGCTCTGATGTATTTCCAGGAGGAAAAAAAAACTTTGCTTCAGGTCAGCAGTGCAATAACTCATCATACAAGCTATACGTCTGCACCTCTCATCTCACACATATTATTATAAACCCGCCGTCATCTTCACACGTCTGTGCTTCTGCCGCTCACTTTTGCATTTCTCGTCTAGTTCTGTTCTGTGCCGTTTTCACACCAGTCATTAATATGCACTGTTCTCTAACCTGATTGGCTGAGCTCTGTCTTTAACACCTGATTGGATGAAATTTTTGATCGTCACAGTTGTGAAATTTTAATTCATCCCAGGTCGTGACAGGTTAAGATATTTTTCACGCTGTTTGTCGTGTTTTTTTTAACGCTTGCACAATGTGGATCATGATTGGTCCAGAAAATCATTTTCTTCAACCCATAACGTGATTGGCTCCATACATTACATGAATTTTTGATCACAAATGTGAAACATGATTGGCTAAACTCTTTATCATGATTGCAGGATATATTTCAAGAAATGTTTTAAAATACTTAAAAAATTCCTGATCGCAGAATGATTGTATAAATAATTTTAGTTTTTAACTCCCGTCATGAGCACTGAAAGTTTTTTAAAGGAAATAATTCTTTGTCCTGATCGTACACTGTGAAATGAAACGTGACTGGTGAAAATCTTTGACGTGAAAATGATTGTAAAAGAAGAAAAGAAATTCCTAGTCGTGATCGCTGAAGGTGATTGGTTAAAATCTTTATCCTGTCAGGTTACTAAAGCTGTTTCTGCTCAGCTGATTCTTTTTGTCGTTTTTCAGTTTATGCATTATGACGGACCATTTATCGGCGGTGGAGGAAACTTCAGCTCTCTTATGTTCTAGCTTTAATCATTGACTCATTGTGCATTTACGAAACGTACAGTAAGAAGAAATATACCTGTTCAGCTGAATGAGATTTCTTCACGATGCGCAGACGACGTCTGTCTCTCAGATGTAGTCAAAGGATCCGTTTCTCTCACTCTTGTCCTGTGTTTACCAACAATCCACTGCAAAGCACCAAATAAAACCTCCAGCTACTGGTATTTCCGACGAAACCTTCGAGTTCTGATTCCTTGAGTTGCATTCAAATCTGTTAATAGTAATTAAAAACATGGAACATGTTTCGAGCTGGAGAGTGTTTCAGTGTGCTCCAAAGCCATATAACCTTCACGTCATTGGGACATCCTCACCACCATCCTCATCATCACCATCCTCATCACTGCCCTCACCCTCACCACCATCCTCACCTTTGTAATCCAGCAGGGTTTGTGTTGTTATTTAAGCTATATATTTGAGCTCTATTCTGTGTTTTTATAGAAAATCAGTAGTACAGAGTGGATATACGAGTATATATAAATATAGGTGTGTATATATATATATTGAGAGAGGGGGGGGGGGTATATATATGGTATATTTGGGTAGAAATGGATTGTTCTGTTTTTATTCATGGGTAGAATGTGTGTTGGTGGTGGTTGGCGAAACATGGCGGAGTTCTCGGGCTTGTCGATAGGGTTTCAAGTTTGACTTCCAAAGTGACAGATTTATTTCTAAATGAACGGCGTGTGCTTGGATTCTTAATGTTCAGAAGGGCCACCAGAGGGCGCTAAAGCTCATTCAACACTGATGACAAACTTTTAACCCAAAAACCACTTGAATGGTGATCTGTGAGTGTTCTGTCCAGTGATCTCTTTACTAATCAGCTGCACTAGATATTGATTTGGGACCTGAAGTAAGATCAACACTGATGTCCTGCTGGACTCTCCAGTGGTTTATTTAGATAAGACCCGATACAATACCTCAGAGCAGGGTTTCTGAGAATACTTAACCAGGAAGACTTGCCTCAGAGTTCTGAATAGACCTTGAACAGACAAAGCTTCGGAAAATAGGTCACGTCTAGAACTTATAATGTTTTTTGGTTGTCTGTGTGGGGAACCTGACATGAGAACCCTTTAGAGAAGCAAAGAACCAGAAACGAGCCCCTGCAGAACATTTTAGGTCTACAGTGCTATAGGTGGAACTGTTCTCTCTAAAACTGTAGTTCTTTTGTGGTTTTACAAACAGTGATTAAATGTGGATCACAGTTTACAAAAATGCTGCATTGGTCCCCCAAGTGAACCAAATTAAATGTGTAGGGTGCGAGGTGGAATCTGATGAGGTGGAATACCCACAGTGCACCATGCCAGGTATATACGGCATGTCCTTCATGTGTGTGGTGCATGTAGTGAATATCTGTTGTTCTGGGAGTGCGTTGGCTGAGAACTGTTTTGTAACCCTAAAATCTAAAACCCTGAACAGAACTTTGATTTTCCATTTAGTGAAATGTGAAGTTTTTACAGATTACCAGAGAGAGAGAGAGGGAGGACACGTCTAGAGAAAAAACACTTCTGAGAATATTTCTAAATTTAAATAGACACTTTAAAAGTGGAGCGTCAAAGCAATACTCACAAGACCGATTACCCACAATACATCATGCCATCATATAGAGTGTTAAAAAAGTGTGACGAGAGAATTCTCACCTTATTCACTACTACAGTGCACTAGCTAGGGTGTAGGGTGTAGTGTTGGATTATTATATATTATTATTATTATTATTATTTGTGCTCTGTATTTCTGTTTTCTTTCCTTTTTTTTTTACACAGTGGTACATGTGCGCTTCCCCAATTCTGTGCATTTGTATTACACCCAAATAAACAAAGCTAAATGTGTAGTGCGTGTGTTTCTTCCTCCTTCGTTCTGGAACTTCCCTCATCGAGTGCTTCTCATAATCCAGATCAGGGTTTGAGTTCCTAAATTTAAAAACCAGAATTCTATTTCCAGAGTGCTCTGCAGTTTCTCTTACACACCGAGTTCACTCGAAATTTGGTTAAGTAGGACTAGTGACCTTGGCTTTCTTTGGTTTCGAGATGACGCTACAAGGCTAATGTAAGATGTAGTAATAAAGGTATAGTGACTGACGGTGATATAGCAAAAGTGTCAAACCATCGAGTTGCTTTTAGGATCAAGAAGAACCTATAGTGTCTGTCCTTCCATCCCTCTGGCGTACCTGTACACGTGGGAACCCTGTGATGATATTTCTCATGCCGGTATATAACCTTCGTAATAGGAATGAATATCTGAGTGATGGATCTTCACCTCAAACTCTTACTTCAAGCCATAAAATAAAGTATATTTTTAAATAATTATTTAGGATTTACAGGTGTGGTATAACCAACCGGACTTCATGTTAAGCCATAGTGAAGTTTCTGCTACATGATTTGTATTTCATGGTTTCACCCAAATGAGGATGGGTTTCTCTTTTGAGCCTGGTTCCTCTCAAAGTTTCTTCCTCGTGTCAACTGAGGGAGTTTGTCCTTCCACCATCGGCTTGCTCATTAGCGATGTGCAGGGTTGGTAGAAAAATGTTTAAATGCTTTTTTTAAATTAGTTTTTTCTATTAAAAGCTGCTTTGCGACAATGTTAATCATAAAAAGTGCTATACAAATAAAACTGAATTGAAATTGAACTGAATTAATGAAATAAAATACACTTTTTTTTAATAACATAAACAGAATTCTATGAGCCGTATGCAGTAGGTATCTTTTTTTTAGCTGGTAAAATAAACTATTTCTGCTGCACAATGCGTTACTCATTTGAATAGAAAGGCTTTTAACCCAATCACACTGAGGAAGCGCATGACGTTTCTGGTGTGTATAACGTGCTTACGAAAGTGAATCTATCCAGCGGACTGGCATCTCGCTACCCTGTGGTGATAGCGGAGCTCACATCTTATGGATCCTCGCTCATACTCTTACGAGGATAAATAACTTCTTAGATATGTTTTTGGCTAACTGTCATTGATTCTGTCAGCAAATCATACATTTTACAGAGCAAGCAATTCACAAATAAACAACTAATGATATTCCTGTGTTATTAAAATGTTCTAAACATCATCATCGTCATTATCATCTTCTTCCGCTTGTGCCGGGGTAGGGTCGTGGGGGCAGTAGCCTAAGCAGTGAGGTCCAGAAGTCCCTCTCCCCAGCCACTTCCTCCAGCTCTTCCGGGGGGACGCTGAGGCGTTCCCAGACCAGCCGAGAGATGTAGTCCCTCCAACATGTTCTGGGTCGACCCCGGGGTCTCTTCCTGGTCGGACATTCCCGAAACACCACACCAGGAAGGCGTTCGGGAGGCATTCTAATCAGATGCACGAGCCACCTCTACTGGCTCCTCTCAACACGAAGGAGCAGCGGTTCTACTCCGAGCTCCTCCCGAACGGCTGCGCTTCTCCCCCTATCTCTAAGGGAGAGCCCTGCAAAGGAAGCTCATTTCAGCCACTTGTATCCACGATCTTGTTCTTTCCGTCACTACCCAAAGCTTGTGACCATAGGTGAGGGTAGCAACATAGATCGACTGGTAAATCGAGAGCTTTGCCTTCCGGCTCAGCTCCCTCTTCACCACGACGGACCAAAAAAGCTCACTTTTGAAACCTACAGGTTCTGAATGGTGGACTTTACATGTCGAGAGTAAGATCGCATGTTTGGTTCCCTCATTTTTATTCCCTTCTATAAACAAGTTATTAGAATTAATTAACCTTGCTATACGTAGGATAGATGTACAGTGTTTGAGAGTTCCCACCAAAAACTTGTTAAGTAATGGAACTCATATGGGAGCTCCGCTTTTTTGCACTGCCTTAATATATATTAATAATACTGTTGTAAATGTTTTATAATAATAGATTACAGTGTCTCTTTCATTAAAGTTTCCATTCAGTTCCGGGTATATAAATAAAGATGAAGTACAGGGGTCTCTTGGAAATAAAATGGAATCGGATCCACGGTGTCTTTCCGAAACCATTAGTTTCCTCCTGTACGCGAGTGTTAATGACCTGCACTGCCGCCATGATATTAATAACATCCCCATCTTTTTATTTCTCCTGAAATCGTTTTCCTTCTTCTGTTTCTTATCACTCAATCTCAGACTTTTACACTTTCTACCAATTGCTGTTGCGCCGCCAAGTTATCACACAGGCACAAGATTGTTCCTCCCTATCAACCCGGAGATCGCAAGTTCGAATCCGGGTTGATGCCACGGCCATCCGTGACCGGGAGTCCATGGGAGCTA
>JAQMYF010000025.1:36548701-36565816 GCA_030014195.1 Neosilurus mollespiculum
GAGGGTCCAGGGCCCCAAGGCCCCGGAGGCAGCCCCCCTCCCCCAAGGCAGAGGGCCCGCACCACGTCCAGGAGAACTAGGCCCCCCAGACAACCACCCGGGCCAGCACCCACCCCGATGCTCCGGCCACACAGCCCCGAAACCAGGGCACCTCCGACCCTCCTTCCCCACCCTCCTCCCCACGAACTCCCGCGCTCACACACCACTTTCATACACTTTTTTTAAAGAAGTAATACGTACACTTGGAGAGTGCAATCCTCCGCCAAGCCGAAACAAATTTAAATAAACAGAAAGCCCACGGCACTCCCTGCTGGGCCTGCTTTAATTCCACACTTCCAAAAAATCTCTCAAAGTTAAAGTAAAATGAGTGGATCCAGAATTTGGTGCCAATCATTTCCAAAATGTAATGGAGTGTTCATAGGGTCGTACTCCATACAGCCCTCCAAAAATCATCAAAATACATTCATAACATTCATTTATTCATTCATTCATTCATTTTCTAAGCCGCTTAATCCTAATTATGGTCACAGGGAGGCCAGCGCCCATCTCAGCCAACTCTGGGTGAGGGCGGGGTACACCCTGAACAGCTCGCCAGACCATCGCAGGGCAACACATACAACCATTCACACTCACACTCACACCTAGGGTCAAACTTAACAGTTAGCTTACTGTGCATGTCTTTGGACTGTGGGAGGAAACTGGAGTACCTGGAGGAAACCCACGCAAGCACATACACACTCCACACAGAAACACCCTGAGCCTGGGAATCGAACCCAGAACCTTCATGCTGTGAGGTTGATGTGCTAATCACTGCGCCACATTCTTGCCATTTTGTGTAAAATTGCTAACAAACAAACAAAACAACAAACCTTCCTTAGAGGAAGTGAACCCTCTTTGTAGGCATGTAGGTTTATGATACACATTGAATTACTGATATTGTTTAACCCGTCAGTGCCTCTGTGGAACTGGGTCATGGCAGGGTTTTAAGGGTTCCTGAAGGGTCTAATGAGAAACTAATCATCCATAGGATCCATAAAGAGTTCTGAAAGTCAGGAAGGTCTTCATGTCGCTGCACGGATCTGACTGGACTGTCTCTCACCAGAGTTCATGATGAGATTCCTTTTAAGGTAGTAAGAGTTTATTTCCTGGTTTAGAGATGAGATGTCATTTTCACTCTGTCACTGAAAGGCTTTGATCTCTGAACACCAGGAGATAAACATTTTCGCATCGCTTTCTTTAACACTTTTCAAATTTGTTTCTACTCTGAAAGACACTAAAACAAACAAACAAACAAACAAACAAATAAATAAAATGCAGGTGTAAACTGATTGGTTTGTTTATATGGGGTGGACTTCATTAATTTATCATCCAAACACATCAAATTTCAATTTAAACCCTTCTGACAGTACAGATAATATAATCCAGTAGTTTAACAAACAAACAAACAAACAAACAAACAAAACCCTTGACCTTCTAGAAAACTGTTCTGAAATGTTGGAAACGTTAACCGTCTCTCACAGAAAGTGAGACGGCACAAGATACAAAAGCTAATCTTTTTTTTGCAAAGAAACTGCTACACATCAGATCTGTGGTTAAGCCACATCCTGTCCTAACTGAGGTGGTGCCTCCACCATGAACACACACACACACACACACACACCTGAGCGTTAGGGATGGAATGCAGTAGTATGATCTGTATCAGTATCAGTATCTCTCTAAAAGTTCATCTCAGTATCTGTATTCAGCGTTATACCTGAAGTGGGCGTGGTCTATGCTGGAATTTGCTAATGTGTGTGTGAGAGAAGTCTGATTAAAAAAAATTATAATATTAACCCTGACAGAGTGATCAGGAGCTCCGATTTTCACCACCGCGGTCCTGAATGATTCTAAGGCACAGGTAACAAACATGAGGCCCGTGGGCCAGACCCAACAGGTTTCAAAGAGTATCGTAAAGAATATCATAAATTTGGCTCTGCGATGGTCTGGTGAGCTGTTCAGGGTGTTCCACGCCCTGAGATGGGCTCCAAAAAAGATTTTGAAAGTGTTTATTTTGCAATAATGATCAGCTTGCAGAATGATATCTTTCCTATTAGACGTCAGTTTACTGAAGAAATTAATAATTTGACACAAAAATTGACTTGTTTCTTCCGCTAATGATGCCCTCCATAGCAACGGTGTGTTAAAGAGCAATAACAAACTGCTGAATGCCATAAGGGACCAATCAGAATCGAGTATTCAAATGATCTGTGTAATATGATAAAAACTTAAAACCTGATCCAAGACTTGATCCTTACTTCAGGTTTATTGAAGAATTCAGCATTGCTTCATTCTCAGGATTTAAAATAAAATGGTTAAAGGAAACAAAACCTGAAGACGCTCTACACTTCCCAGGGAACGTACCTGAATTGTTTCAGGGTAAAAAAAAAGTATTGTTTTAAAAAAGTCCTGTACTGGTTACTGGGGTTAATTTTTAAAAAATAAATCCCAGTGAGATTCCAAGAAAATGTAGGTTAAAGGTCAGATATAATCCCCATTTTCAGAGCTTTATGTTTCATTCCAGACACCAGCAGAGCACCAATGCACAATTCCTAATACAAAAACCTGCACAGTGCTCCTGGAAGCTGCTTCCCCTGCACCTCCCCACGAAACACTGATTTTAAGTGTGTGCGCTGGATGGCCTGTTTGACTTCCTCCTCCCATTTATTGTCTTCCTGGTCTCTGTGCATGTACAGCTCTGATTAGTTGTCTGCAAGCTCCATGCTCAGTATGCTTGGTATACCAGGATGTTCGAGATACTGATGTGAGGGGGGTAAAGCCAGATAATCAGAACGTCCAGCACACCATGACCATGATGCGGGTCCAAAAATTAATAAGTAAAAATACAAATTGACAAAACCTTGTGTTTCCGGCCAGCTCAAACAGACCAGAGGGAAAACTTAAACATGCGCAATTTGTGAAGGTGTGAGTGGTTGTGTTGCAATGGACTAGGAAGCTGGACCCCGCCTTCACCCAGGGTTGGCTGAGATAGGCTCCAGCCTCCCCAGGACCTTAATAAAGGTCTCCAGGACTCCTTAATAAAGGAGTGAAGAGCCTCACTTCCTGCGTGGCTCTTTCAGGTAGAGCATAAATTATATAGGCAGGATATCAGTGCTGAACAATTGTTTTAGAAAGCTAACAAAAAACGTTATGATGAAATCAGTGCTCACTAATTTAAAAACAAACAAACAAACAGTTAAATAAACGAATACACACGTTTCTGCTTACGGTTCCCAAGTAAAAAAGTGGACGTGAAAAAGTTGGCATGGAAAAGGGGCGTGGAACATTACAGCTGTAAAATAAAAATATTGTTTGTGTTCAGAACGAACCAAAAGCTTTTAATCCATGTTGAGGTTTTCAGAAACATACTGTCGCTATGCGAAAAAAAGAAAAATGGGTCACCACAGTGTTATAATCTGGTACCGAGCCGGTTGCCTTCTGCTGGCGTCCTGGGATGCACCATCATCCATGGGACTGAAAATGTTCTTTAAAAATCTTTTCTTGCTTTATCCTTTCTGTCTGCAGTGACACAGATGTCCACACGGTGGCGTCTTTACTTAAGCTGTACCTGCGAGAGCTGCCGGAGCCGGTAGTGCCCTGGACTCAGTATCAGGACTTTCTGGACAGCAGCTTGACGCTGGACGCTACGACAGCAGCGGTGAGACGCAGACCTATATCAATGTCTCTCAGGACCCCGATTTCATGAACCTTTAATGTCAACCTGTTTCCTCCACAGGGGAAGGAGAAGCTGGAGAAACAGATCAGCCTGCTTCCGAAAGCCAACTACAACCTCCTGAGTTACATCTGCAGGTGAAGCTCTGGAGCATGGCCGATCCTTTTATCGATATGTTTAATATTGTTCAGGATGGAACGGCGACACTACTCCTTTAATGGACTGTAAGTAAAAGCTAGTATGGTGATGGACATTGTGGTTCCTGTAGGTTCCTGTTTGAGGTGCAGCAGCACTCGAAGGTGAATAAGATGAGTGTGGAGAACCTGGCCACGGTGATGGGGGTGAACCTATTCAAACCGCAGGTGGAGGACGCGTTCAGTATGATGAAGGGTGAGGTGGTCCTGCTTATTAAACAGCTTCTAACTAAAGAAATCAACAATTCAGCACAAAGCATTGATTTAAACATCTTCTTGGTTCCGCTAATGATGTGCTCCATACCAACGATGGCTTTAAAATAGAAATAAGAGCACTACATGCTGCGATTGCCCAATCACAATCAAGTATTCAAATGAGATGATGTTGTGGAATAAGACACTTTCAGTACGCACAATCTGATTGGTAGACACGAAGGCAATAAATTGCATATTGGACTGGTGCGTATCCAACCAGCAGCTTTGCTGTTAGCTAGCTGCACTGTGCCGTATGATCTTCAGCCGCTTCCAGAGAAGCCGTCAGCATTTTATTGAAGAGAAAAGATATACAGCAAATATCTTCAGGGATAAAGAGTTTACAAAATCCCGCAAAGTACTTGCTACTTGTCAGAAGGCTACCAAAGCCCTCACAGATATGGATGAGGACGTCTGTTCGGAAGAGAGCAGTTTGCAGATTGCACTCCAGCGGGACCAGCACCTGACATGAAATAAAAAAGGTCGCTATTTTAAAATGCCGTATAATAAACTGCTTATTAATCTTGTTTGCTCGGTCTGTACAGAGAAATCCCAGTCCTTGACAATCAGGTTTTACAGCACCATCTTCTGGACAACATTTTACCCTCTAAGCTTCACTGATGTTCTATACCAGTCTGACTCAATCCCAGTCCTGCAGAACCACTGTGTTTTTCCTGGGTACTTAAACAGATGATGCGTTTGAATGGTTTGAACACAAAAAATGTTCAGGATTGAGAAACTGTTACAGTTTACAGTTGTGTTGTTTTTTGTTTTTTACGAATCATCTGTAAGGTATTGCTTAAACTTGCCACATGTGCACTACCACAGGTACGCCGATGATCCAGAAGGTGATGACAGTAATGATCAGACACCACGAGCTGCTCTTTCCTGCTTCTAAAGACCTCACTCCATCTCCTGCTCCTGCCAAGAAGATGAAGAGCAAAAAAACATCAAATCCACGTAATTTTGTGGGCTGGGAGTCTGCAGAGGTAGGGCACTGACCGTAAGGCACTGTAAAGGATTATAGGCAGTGTATTCTCTTTTCTTTAGTACATTCCCTCTTTTAATAGATAGTACAGGTTTATTTATAATTACTTATACCGCAGCATGGTTGAATTCTGGACTCTGATTGGTCAAAAGGTGTTGACTACTTTTTAGACAGCATTCGTTCAGCACCTTATTGTTTCTATAGCAATGATGTTGGATTTCAAGGATTTCAGAATAAATGACTGTAAGAAAGACGATTTTTATTATCTTGAGATAGCAAACCAATCAGATCGCACCGTTTCAGTATCGGAGACACTTTATAAATTTATACCGTAACCCATTTGAATGCTGGCCTCTGATTGGTCAGAAAGCAGGGCTTGAGCAGCTCTGACTGTAGCACAGGTTTATATCAATTCCCTCGTTTGATCACGTTATTGTTTCTGAAGCAACAGCTCGGTCACAGGGATGTGTATGGCAGATGCAACACTAGAAATAAAAAGGTTTTAAAATGTGTGTAATTGTTGCTATGATGATGCATTTATGGACGGGGTCTCCAGTGTCATTGTAACTGTAGAAAACAAAAAAGGCTGGTGAGGGAACAACTTCTTATCACTTCTTACACAGTCCTCTGCTTCCTCAGTGCGAGATGTCGTCCTTGTCCGAGTCCCCAGAAGAAGAGGAAGCGGACACGTTTGACACGGACAACCCCGCATCAAAAGTTGCTCCCTCTTCTTCATCCTCCTCATCCCCTGTGTCCTCACCTCCGGCAGACATCATGAGTGCGAGCCCGAGGAAGCGTACGCAGACTCTGCCCAGCTTAGGTGGCCCTCCTGGATTTAGAGCTTCCCGAGAACCATCCTGGGAGCGCTGGAGCTATCTGCAGGAGACCCTGGAAGAGAAGGACGAGAAGACGTTCTCTGAGGACATTTTCAAGATCCTGGACCTTCAAAAGGTGACACTGTTCCCAGAAAAACAGAACAACATTGGGAAAGATGAAGGGAAGGATGCTGCACAGGAAAGGAGGAGTAGCAATGGTGCGGTTAAACCCACAGAACCTCTGCAAGCGAAAGTGGAACCTCAGGCCAAGCCAAAAGAGCTTGGGAACTTGAAGCAGAGTTCACCTTCTCTGAGCAGGGAGGAAACTGTGAAACAGCAGCCACAGAGTGTTCCCCAGAAACTGGGAGAAAACACCACCGACCAACAGCAACTTATTACCAGGTTTGATCTTAAAGATTTCTCAGAAGTTCATAGTTTTAAAGTTTCCTGATTTTAAAAACACCTTGGAACACTTTGGAAGGGACTCTGGCGGCAGGGGAAGGTTTAGTCTGAGCCTCGAAAAAAAAAAAAACTATTTTCATATTTTGCTAACGTTCCAGATTCCCAACCCCAGCTTTAACACTCAGTACGCCATTCCTTCTGTTTATTACAGTTTAAACACCTTACATATTACCTTTCATTCAGGGTCAGCTCAAAGTCACAACGCTTTGGTAAAAACCAGAACAGACCAAACCAGGAACTATTTGTGGAACTGTGCAGTTCTTGTTCTTCAAGAGCTTTAAAAAAACCCGTGAGGAATCGCTCACACTGCAAGACTCCATCTCCAGATGATGGTGAAAATCACATGATAAAGGTGATCACTCTGGCTCTCGAGTGGTGCAGAAGCAAGGTGCACCATTACCTGGAGCTTACGGGTTCGAATGCAGGTTGATGCAGGAGCCCACGGGCCGAGCTCTCAGGAAGGGAGGGACGGCATACTGACTAACCGCTACGGATGAGAATCACGAGGGAATTTCCCATACTTTATATTATCGCAATACCGTTGAGGCGATTCAAATTGTATTGCAATTCTGTAAGTGTTGTTATTATATAATAATATCGATATGACCTTAAACTGTGTAAAGGAAAGTGTATTAATTATTATTTCTACACAAAGTTAGCAAACAATTCACTCCCACCATACGGGATGCTGTGGATGTGTGAATAGTTTTCAGTGCGCCACCTGTAGGACTATAGAGGAACAGCTACGTTTCACCACATTGATTTCATTCATTAATTGTTTCATTCATTTTCTAAGCCACATAATCCTAGTTAGTGTCGTGGGGAGGCTGGAGCCCATCTCAGCCGACTCTGGGCGAGGGCGGGGTACACCCTATACAGCTCACCAGGCCATTGCAGGGCCAACACCCATACAACCATTCACACTCACACTTACACATGGGCATTTTGGAACCGCGAATTAGCCTCAAAGAATCAAAGAAATGTGGGCAAAAGGCCCAGAAAACACGCGCTTGCTCTCGCCACTCACCGATTGGTGGAGCTCATGTGATAGGAAGGTATACTGATACCTCATGATCCATGAGCTTATACCGTACCATACCATATCTAACTTATCTACCAACACTGCATGTAAAACCCTGATTGTATCCATACAGTAAATGCCACACATGCTAACATCAACATCATTTTAATGTATGTTTTTCAGCCTCCAGCAGAGGAACCAGGAGCTGAGTGCAACCGTGGCTGAGCTGCAGTCAGCGCTGGAGGCCGAACGTCGCTGTAAATCGGCTCTGGAGATTTTATTACGAAATGCTGAGCGCAGCAGGGAAGAAGCTCTGAGACGCAACGAGCAGCTGGACCGAGAGATCCAAGAATTCATGAGTAAATCCAAATCAATGTGAACGCACACTCGGCCAGCTGTCCAGGCTTGGGACGCCCGGATGAGGACAGATCCGATACGGATATTCTACGGGTTTACTAACCATCTGGCTATTTATTTCCAGAGGATATTTAAAAATGCTTGATATTTAAATATTATGGACAATAATATATGGATCATAGAATTTTTTTTGTTAGGTAATAAATATATCTTTACAGCAAGGTAACTTTTTATCTTGCCTGTATTATCAGTGGATTAAATATCGGCTGGTACCGATACATGCACAGGAGATGAGTTTCCCAATATCCCCAATGTTCCCAATGTTCCAGAATGTTTTACACTGGTTTATTGATCATGTATATGACCGTTTGTTGAGTTGAGACTTCGGTTTGCCACCAGACATTCAAGCAAGACTTTAAACAGTGACGATTCCCGTTGTAAAGATACTGCTGGTTGTAAAGGACTATTTCTGGACTGCTGGGTTTTCGAGGTTTTTTTTTTTTTAAAGATGTTCCCAACACACGTTCTCTCCAGTGTCTGTTGCTGCCTGACAGATTCGAATAGAGAATTGTTTTTGGATTTGCTGCCACCGGAAACTTTAACCTTAGAATAAATTTCTAATTTAGTTTGCAATGTGAATGATGTCATCATGTCGCCTCAGTTTTATTCTACAACTTTGCCGACATAGGGCGGCATGGTGGCATAGTGGTAGCATGTCAGCCTTACAGCGAGAAGTCCAGGGTTCAAGCCCCGGGCTCAGTGATGGCGTTTCTGTGTGGAGTTTGCGTGTCCTCCCTGTGCGTGTGTGGGTTTTCTCCGGGTACTCCAGTTTTCTCCTGTAGACCATGCACTTTAAAATAACTGGCTATTCCATACTGCCCCTAGGTGTGAGTACTAATAAAGGAAAAAGTGGTTTAGAAAATGAAATACCACTCTGGCAAAAATATCCCAAATACAGCCAAAGTGCACAACACTGGTTGTTGCACCCATGATGCTACATGCTGATTTCCAACCAACCACAATGTTACAAAAACATGACAGATAGAATGGGGGAAGGGGGGTTTGCACTGGAAGGACAGACAGGCTGCTCCTCCTCCTCGGTTGGGCACCGCACGAATGACATCTTCCACCGCGAACTAGTTTGTGCACGACATTCATATATTTATGATGCAAATGTCAAAAACTAAAACGAGATTCTTAAGGCTCGATGTCATTGGGGTGGTTCTTTGGCGAATACCTGTAATTTTTTGAGTTGGCAACTGTCTCAGACATTCTCAGACCAACCACAACTGTGTACGTGATGTCCTAAATCACTCAAATTAAATAATGCTCAGATGAAAATCTCTGATGGTTGGCGACTATGTCTGAGACTGTCTGCAATGTCCCCAACCAACTGCGACTATCTCTCGGTTGTAAGTCGAAGACCCCCTGTACTTTTGTAAGAAGTTTTCGTATGTATTCTTGTTTTTATCATGAACAAATAGCCTGATAGTGAACTCGCTAACTCATTCATTCATTCATTTTCTGAACCGCTTAATCCTAATTAAGGTCGCGGGGAGGCTGGCGCCCATCTCAGCCGACTCTGGGCAAGGGCACTCGCTAACTCACTCACTAATAAAACAGAAATGCATCCTACATGATACGTTATCAAGGTCACTAGATAGCATTCTGTCACAGCAGTATCTGGGTTTTTGAACCCAACCAATAGCACATGCTGACTCACAAATTTATGGAAGCCCATTTCCACCACTAAAGAAAAGAAAAGTTGGATTGGCACTTAACTATGTTAATACTTAATAATACTTAATTATGACTTAACACCTCGTTGTTATAACTCACAAGCCAACTTCTTTCCCTCTTGTGGTGGAAATGGGCTTTCATACTAATGTATGCTTGCTAAGTAAGATGGTTTGACGCAAGGTCGCTAGCCAGGTTTTCTGATTTACTGCCACCAGCCCCCTGTGCAATGTAAGCTATGGGGAAGTAATGTGAGGTACACAGTGTACCAGCCCAGTATGAGTGTGTAGTAAACCAGTAGAGTATTTCAAACACAGCCTTGGTTTGCGTCCTCTGGTAAGAAATATGAAGACTGCCTTTTGCGTGTGAACGAGGGCGCGAGCATTAAAGGTTATCAAGCGACTTGAAACAAACAATGAAAAACACTGGGAAAATATTACGTAAGTAAGGATGTTAGAGGGATGCCTGAGAATTGTCATGACGATTGAAAAACAAAAGATGCGGATCCAGACCGAGAGGTGCGCAGGATGTTCCTCTGGAGATCAATAGGAAAACATCCACTGCTCTGTTCACAATCTCTGGTAGGGACGTCCATGACGCAGATTATTCTGGTAGGCTTGCGGTTTGAACAAGATCTTTCTGGAAGGGTTCAATCAGATTCGGTTAAGGTCACAGCTGCACTCTGTAGTATTCCCTGCCACCAGAGAAAGGAAAGCAGAGATGCTGGGTTAAAAAAAAAAAAGGGAAGAATGCTGGAACAATTGGTCACTAGGTCAAACTTCTCCTACACACCCTCTTAAGGGTCTATCGTTGTGACTCTTGACCTTGTGCGTCATTTCTAATCATTCACACATAGGGCAGAGTCGGCATATCTGATCCTCAGGGTAGACCTTTACTGCCTCAAGTGCTGGTCTGCACTTTACCGATCTGAGAAAGTCTTGCTGACAGGTATCTACATACTCAGTACTTGGACAAAGTGATCCAAAAGCTGCTCCCAAATCAGTAGAAAGTGGTGTGCCATTCTTCTGTATCTTGGAGAATTTGAACTACGTGAAGCATCCTGGCCAGACAGGGGCTAGTTTGTACAAACCTCTCATCACTGGCAGAGTTTTCTGCCTGTCCCTTGAGGATTGTGATAAGGGTTTCCCCAGCACTTCCGAGAGTGCTGTCCGTTTGACGTATGAGTGCAGAACAACACTCATCGCTAAACGACTGATACTTTGGGAGCCACCACTTGAACAGCCAAGCACTGATAGGGTATTAAACACATTAAAAACTTTGCACAGTAAAGTGTACATGACTGGAGAAGAAATTATTTTTAACTTTGTGAAATGCAGAATATAATATTGCACAGTGCGCAGTGGTTAGCACGTCCGCACCACAGCAAGAAGGCCCGGGTTTCTGTCTGGAGTCTGAATGTTCTCCCCGTGCTTGCATGGGTACTCCGGTTTCCTCCACCAGTCCAAACACAGTAGACTGATTGACTGTTCCAAATTGCTAGGTGGGAGTGTGAATGGTTGTGTGTGTTGGCCCTGTGATGGCCAGGTGAGCTGCGCAGCGGGTGTTCCTGCCTTCGCCTGGAGTCGGCTGAGATGGACGCCAGCCTCCCTCTGACCCCAATTAGGATTAAGCGGCTTAGAAAATGAATGAATAACACCCAGGGGGTTGGGGGATAACTGACTCCAAATGGACTTGTCAAGTTCACTTAGTGTCCCAAGAACTAGTGGTGGATGTAGAGGGACGGAGATATTTTTCTATTATTATGGTTGAATTCTGATGCTAGTGCATGTCAGGATAATAAAAAAGAAAGTTTCCATTCAGTTCCAGGTATATAAATAAAGATGAAGTACAGGGGTCTCTTGGAAATAAAATGGAATCAGATCCACGATGTCTTTCTGAAACCATTGGTTTCCTCCTGTACGCGAGTGTTAATGACCTGCACTGCCGCCATGATATTAATAACATCCCCATCTTTTTATTTCTCTTGAAATCGTTTCCCTTCTTCTGTTTCTTATCACTCGATCTCAGACTTTTACACTTTCTACCAATCGCTGTTGTGCTCACAACAGCACAAGAATCACACATGTGCAAGATCGTTCCTCCATCTCGTTATTGTGAGATATATATTAGCATGCAAATCCCAGAATTATCTTACATTCATCATTTTTATACCATTTGGAAAATGAGGGTTAAGGGCCTTGCTCAAGGACCCAACAGTGGCAGCATGGTGATACTGGGGCTTGAACCGGCCACCTTCAGAGCCTTAACCACTGAGCTACCACTGCTCTTCCATTGTCTTCCATTATCAGTTAATTCTGGATGAATATAAAGGTTTCCTGGTGAAACCGCCCCAGCTCACGGGCTTAGTATCTCTTATTCACCTGTTCTACATCTTGTTTTGGTTCTGAATCTGTTTACAATAACGATAACAAGATGGCGTGACCAGAAGAACGAACTTGCACATACACAATAACTTGTCATCACAATACCTCCCAGTGAACATGCATGAAGGTCATAATTTGGTTGGTTTCCCAAAACTTTGTGCTCCGATCATTGTGACAATGTTAAACCAGAACATTTATTGTGAACATGTACATGACTTATATGCTCAACGTTGTTTTGACGTTGTCAAAATGTCACCCACATCCAGGCTACCAGTACAGCGTGGGACACGGACTGGGCACTTTTGTACTGGGAATTCCTTTTAATCTCGCAGGTACTGAAAAGGAAACCGTACACATGCACACAGTCCTTATAAAGTAATGTTACTGTAACATCTGTTTCTGAGAGTCTACTAATAACGTTATCACAACTTTTGTGCAACGTTGTAGCAACATTGTCAAAACAAAAACTGTTAGCTGCGTGAAATTTAAAAAGTGTAAAAGTCTGAGATCAGGTATTCTGCGCTCTCTCTCGCCTCAAGATGGTGATGTTATTAATATCGCGGCGGGCGTTGCAGGGGTCATTAACACTCGCGTACAGGAGAAAACCAATGGTTTCAGAAAGACATCGTGAATCCGATTCCGTTTTATTTCCAAGAGACACCCCACTGTATTTCATCTTTATTTAATCTACCTGGGAACAGAATGCGAATGTGTGATGTAATGTACACACATTCATCACCCTTAAAATTACAATGACGTCAAAGCAGATGATCCTCACAGTGTGTGTTGATGAGTTGTGAACAAATGATCCAAGTAAAACAAAAAAAAAACAACAACAACAACAACAACAATAATAATAATAATAATAATAATAATAATAATAATAATAATAATAAGAGAAGTCTGTCTGAAAGTAATGGTCAATGAAATGTTGGTTCATCACTGGAACCACACCATTGGGAAAAATAAATAAACAGTAGGCCCAAGTCTCTTCCCTGGCTCACCCACCCAAACAACAACAACAAAAAAACCCAGCTTCTGCTGTTATCACAACGATGTTTAGAAAGTCCTCATTAAAGGAAAGAAAGTAGATAACAGTGCATGCACACAGACAAACACACACAGTGGGATGCAGAGCTTTCAGATAAGAGACAAAGAGGAAGCAAGAGATTGGAAGTGAGAGAGAGTGAGAGAGGGGAAAAAGGAGAGATGCCACAGTGAAACTCAATGAAGCCGTCCTTCAAACCGAATTCTGCAGACATCCGAGGCGCATCGAAGGGCGTATGGAGGAATAAATACCTGAGATCTGGAATAGGTGCATTACAAAGCTGCAACCTGTGTCCACAGCAGAGCTACAGATACTCCAGACCAGAAACCACCTGCACCAGATGGATCATTTACAACTAGCAAAATAAAAAAGCTTGGATGTTCTGTTGTTCTTTCCAGGATCTACTCGAAAAAACTTCAAGTTCACTCGCAAGAACTTCATGCATATCAGAGAGCTGTTCCAGCTGATACGTGCTCCTGCATTCCTAGCCATGGCTAGTGTTAAAGGTTCCTCCACCACCTCGGTGCATTGCCTCTCATTCTTCCTGCTCCTTTCAGGGCTTTTCTCAGGGAATACCAGTCCCATCAGTTCCCCGGAGAGGCACCGAACCGCCCCTGGGCTTGACGATGGACGCGGAGGAGTTGTGGATCTTTCTCTTCTAGAGCAAGACAGTGAGGTAGACATGCAAAATCTGCTGGAGAACCTGCGGGGACAGTTCCTACGGACCTTTAACCTGTCAGGCCACGGATTCCCCGTGCAGCCTGGGGCACCTCGAGTGCAGCCTCCAGAATACATGCTGGAATTGTACAACCGGTTTGCTAATGACCGAACGTCCATGCCGTCTGCAAATATTGTACGTAGCTTCAAAAACGAAGGTGAGGATGTTTTATTTGGTTTGGTGGTGGTCCGCTGTTCGTTTCCTTTCATGGTTTAAAAACCTCTATACACAATGTAAATGTAATATAGAATTTTCTGACCAATGTCAGAATACACTTATAGTAAGGGAAGTGTGTGCAGTTTAGCATTTGAGCACCAAAGTAGTTTTTTATGTCTCAGGTTTTGTATAACGATTGGTTTTGTATAATCTGAGACCCTTAATCTTATTTGGCTCATTCATAAAATCTGTCATTAATGCCTTCCGCAGAGTTCAACCCAAGCAATATTGGTCCTGATGGTGTGAGACGACACCCCCTTCTTTTTAACATTTCCATCCCAAATCACGAGCACGTCATGGCTGCTGAACTCCGTCTCTACACCCTAGTCCAGATCGACAGGCACCTGTATGCTGGCGTCGACAGGACAGTGACTGTATATGAGGTGGTTCAAAAGAATGACAGTTGGCCTGAAGACGGAGAAGAGGAACAAGTGCAGCTAGCGGAGTTGGCGTCACGGCAGGTTTATGGCACCGATAATGGCTGGGAGACTTTTGACATTACTGCTGCCATGCAACACTGGCGCATGTCGAACTACGTTAACACACACAGACTGGAAGTTCACATTGCAAGTTTAAACTCACAGAATGGGTCAGAGTTCGAAGGTCCTGCCACAGGAGGGGACATGGAAATCGATACCAGTCCAAAAGAGAGCCACAAACCCCTGATAATTGTTTTCTCCAATGACCAGAGCTCGGATCACAGAGGAGAAAAACACGAGTTGAATGAAATGATCAAACATGAACTGCCCAGCCCAGGTCTGAACGACAACCTGGGGACGGAACTCATGGATCTCTGGGGAGAACTAGGAATTATGGGACAGGGGGACATAAATGAGGAGGAGCCAGACGAAGGAGCTCTCCTACAGATGCGCTCCAATCTCATTTATGACACAGCTTCCAGGATCCGAAGGAATGCGAAGGGCAACCAGTGCAAGAAGACTTCCCTATATGTCAATTTTAAGGACATTGGTTGGGACTCTTGGATCTTAGAACCTCAGGGTTATGAGGCGTATGAATGCACAGGAGTCTGTACTTACCCTCTTACCAAACATGTAACTCCGACCAAACATGCCATTGTGCAGACGTTGGTCAGCCTTAAAAATCCGAAAACTGTTTCCAGAGCCTGCTGTGTCCCCACAAAGCTTGACCCCATCTCACTTCTCTACCTGGATGATGCTGGTGTGGTCACCTACCAGTACAAGTTTGAAGGCATGGTGGTGGCAGAATGTGGCTGCAGATAGACCTCAATTCAGTTTTGGTAAAGGACACTGTGAAATGGAGACATTTCTGTCTTGGAGAAAAAGGGATTGTACTTGCAGGTGAACAGGATAAAATCAAGACATGAGGACTCCAATGGAAAAAGGACTGTTCTTTCTGAACTTAACAACAAAGTTACTAAAAAAGAGATAGAGAGAGAGAGAAAGATTCGGCCAAATGAACCATGTATGACAATCATCTAAGAAGTTCATTCAATCATTTGCTGAACCGCACAGGGAGAACATGCACACTCCACACAAAAGGCCCTCACTGAGCCCAGGACTCTAAGACATTTGTGAACAAGTATTTCCAGATTGAGGGGCAAACAAGATAACCACTAAATCAACTGAATAAACGCCCTCAAAATGACTACAGCCAACGTCACAAAGCTGTTGGGGTGATGCATAGTAATCTTATGTTTTACCTGGGGGTGATAGATGATCGGAACGCTACATACCAAAGATACACTCTTGGCCTTCATATTACATCAACACACTTCTTTCTCTAAGCAGGTGTATCCGCAACATGCAGCACTGGTATTGGGGATCCTGTGAACTCTAAAAACTGTACGGTCCCTCCACTGAGGCTCATGGAAACCCCCAGCATCCCAGTCTCTGTAGAACTGTATCTACATCCTTCTCTGCCCTGTGTCAATACACACGACTTCCTGTGTAACTGCAAGCATTTGATACGGTCCATCCAAGCCAAAGCAATATGGTTATCTGGAAAGTCTTTGAGGAACGGAAATGTGTGAAACTAACCAGAATGATCTAGCGTGAGATGGTCCACCGCAGCAGGATTCCTGTTTTTGTTTTGCATGGACACCCTCTGAATACACTGGACATCCAAAATGTGTGGACCTTGTCCAGGTATCTGACAACAATCGCTATTTATGTAGATGGCAAAACATCAGAGAACGTCTAAAGAACATCCGAAGAACATTCCTCTGTTTAATGCGCACATAATCAGTCATGTTATTGTATTTTTAAAACCCCTTTTCATTTTTTTACTTTTTTGTTTAAATTTTGCATCCTCATGCCTTACCTCAACACTCTGTACTTACAAATTACCTTCGGACTGCCATCTGCACCATCGGCTCCCATTAGAGGAGGGACTAGCCTGCTCTTTCCAACGACTGATTCATGACAGACTGCATCCTAAGAGTGCTGTGATGGTGGGTGTGAGGTGGAGGGGTAGAGGTTACGGGGTTATCTGAATTCTGTTGCCTTGCATACCATGAGAGCTACGCTCCCAGGCCTCGAGCAGTCCATGATAAGAAGGTGTCAGGGCTGAGAAACATGCAAGGAACCATTTCAAGCAGCAACTCAACCTGTCAAAATTCCACTGGGTTTCTTCAGTACCTACTTCAACTCCTTGACCCCAATCTGGACTGACGGGAAGGAATTATTGTCTATGGGCACGGGTTCGCATTCCATCCTTCTTATAATTATTTAAATAAAAATACCAAAGTGTATGATTGCTCATGAATGAGGTGGTGAGCTTGAAGGACATGTTCTTAGTACTTTTTGTATGTACCTTTCATCTGGGGAAGTGAATTACTTGCCTAACTGCTTACGAAATACAGTGTACCTTTGAAATACAATACCTTAAGGACCATCATCATATCTTAAAGGAGTTTTAAACCTATGTCCTTTATGCCTAACGATTCAGGATGTAGTATGTAACCTTAAGGGTGCTGTTAAGACAAAAGCAGGCTTTATACAGGGGGCAGTATTGACAGACAAAAAAGGTATAACAATAAGGTTGTAATAAACAGCTACTGAATCACTAGCTACTATTGAACGTGGTTCAGAAAGGTTGCAAAAGGTGACAACGTGGCAGCTACAGGGCAGCTAGGTGGTGATGCGTGGTTTTGAGAACCTCCATTAAATTTTGTTATATATATATATATATATATATATATATATATATATATATATATATATATATATATATC
>JAQMYF010000025.1:36572271-36584331 GCA_030014195.1 Neosilurus mollespiculum
GTTTCAGTTTCGTCGTGTGTAGCAGTTAAGAACCTTGGAGTGATTATTGACCCTAGTCTTTCATTTGAAGCTCATGTGGATAATATTACTCGGATAGCCTTCTTTCATCTCAGAAATATCACTAAAATAAGAAATATGATGTCACTGCATGATGCGGAAAAACTTGTAAATGCTTTTGTTGCCTCAATTCATGTCTGCCTTCCTTCTGGTTTCTCTCTTTTTAGTTATGCTGCCATAGTCAGTCATGCCGGAGTCCAGTTTTGCACCCAGCACTAATAAACTCTTCTTTTAACCATTACACTGTTATGAGCAACTAACAACCTCTCTCTCTCTCTCTCTCTCTCTCTCTCTCTCTCTCTCTCTCTGATAAGGTACACATGCTACTTCTGAGATACCAATGATCCTGATCCTTCTGCTCTCTGAATCCTGTGATCAGCCCTGACGTGCTGCTACTGCTTGGAGTTCAAGTACGGAGGTTTGAAGAAGGTGGAGTTCAATCAAATACAAATTACTCAGGAATTTTGTTGTGTTGCATCAATCTTTTAAGCCTTAAATATTTTACCCGACCTACCCATTTTACCCAACTAGCAGTGAACTTGATATGCATCATCATTAAACTTGAATCATGAATGGCCTTTGTATGGTTCGGTTTATCTTGATAAGAACGGGCCACTGGGGGCGCTGTCTGTCAGGAGTGATTGGACCCCTCATCTCACCACTTTGCCTGAATTTGGAGTGTTTGTTTTTTAAACTGAAATCAGCTGCAACACAGAATAGTCATAAGCAATTAAAATCAAGAATGCTGTAAAAAATTATATTCTTAAAAATTGTGGTCAACAGTATTGTTTTTACAGAACAATGTTAGTTTTAACACACTAAAAATATTACAATTGTTTTTTTATAAACTTATAAAGCAATACTAATTAAAAATAATAAAATGTTAAATATAAGTCATACAATATTTATTTTTAAAAAGAAAAAGTTTATATACTGTACCATTTTTATGAATAAACACCAATAAAGAAAATAAAGAATCTGAATTATAAATTCAATTTTAAATAAAAAGGTTGGAATTGTTTTCTGTTAATCTGTTTCATGCACAACTGTGGAAAAGTTTAAAATCAAGAAACGAGGTGGGCTGGAAAGTTCATAGAGCTTCCATACCAAGAAGATCCAAAACGCGCTGCAACACCGATAGGGGAAGTGTGTAAACCGCTGGGGAGACTGTTGAAAAATAAAACACATCTGGAAAAATTTGACCTACATCATGCACAGCCTATGAACTTTTCAGCCCACTCTTGTATTATGACCTCAGCTAAATTTATCCACTAACCGAACCATCTAATCCTACTAGGTTAGTGCTGAGGAGGGTGCAGCCTATCTCAGCCGACTCTGGGCAAGGGCTGGGTACACCCTGAACATCCCAGCAGTCCATCACAGGGAAAACACACACACACACACCTAGGAACAATTTGGAACAGCCAGTTAATCTAATGTGCATGCTTTTGGACTGTGGGAGGAAACCGGAGTACCCAGAAGAAACCCACACAAGCACAGGGAGAACATACAAACTCCACACAGAAACCCAAGACCTTCTTGCTGTGAGGTGGATGTGCTGACCGCTGATGGTTCTAATGTTTGTTGAATGTTTATGGTTCAGTGGTTAAGGCTCTGGGTTACTGATCCACAGGTCAGGGGTTCAATTCCCAGTACTACCATGATGCCACGGTTGGGCCCTTGAGCATGGCCCACTCTCTCGGTTGTATATAAAAATGATAAATGTAAGTCACTCTTGATAAGAGTGTCTGCCAAATGCCATTAAAGGTAAATACATTTATGGATGTTATGTTTTCTTTGGTGGTTTTATTCACACAATGAGCTTCAATATTTTTAATTATTTTTAACCGAGAATAAAGTGAAGCTTGTGAAGGAAAGACAACAAAGCTCATGAAGGAAATGTGATTCTCAGATGTTCCAGGAAGTTAAATGACATTTAATCTTAACTTTAAACTGTTTAAATGAGTGAGATGTTGATTCATAAATTCAAGATTGAAATGATTAGCGGACTGTTGTGCTATTCAGTTTATTTCAGTTTTATTTGTATATCACTTTTTAGAAGTAATAGTTTCACAAAGCGGCTTTCCATAGTAAACAAATTTGGTAAAGAATTGAAACTTTTCTCTATAAAATTTATATCACCGACATAAACACATGCACGGACAAGAATCTCGCGTATTACCAAGGACTAAAATCCTCCATTCCAGTAAGATGGGTGTTGCATGTTGGGTCTCAACTTGCTCCAACAAGTAAAATAGTATGTCTAAAGCGCAAGGAATAACATTTCACTTGTATCATATTTACAGAATAATTACATACTTTATTATTTATTCTCTTTTCCAGAAATAAAAATCAAAAGTCCATAATTGTTTGATTTTATTTGTATCGCTGTATTTTTAACAAAATGGCTCAAAATAAAGTGCAAAACAGAGCTAAGTTTCTCGATCCTGCAGCTTGGTTACATGAATAAAGCCTAGTTGTTAAGGGTAACCAGTTTCTGGTCAGATGGCTACAACTTTCAGCACGTTTCGAATACACGTGACATTCCGGGCAGCACCGGTCTTGTGTTTATGATCTATACATCCCAAAGACTCAAGCAAAATAACACTCCAGAACACAGTCCACTTCAGGACGGTTATAACAGTGTTACTTCTCATAGATGATATATTTAGTTTGCTCTAAATGTTTATTATTTTAATATTGTTTGTAAATCTAATAATTGCTCGTTATATATAAACAAATACATCAAATACACATCCAGGATACATTTTTAATGGATGGGGACTAAAGCACTGCACTGTATGTAAGAAAATAAAATTCTTCAAGATAAGATTCTCATAATGTGACGACATGACTGTGCAGTGATGATGCTGTGAGTCATGTGATTACAACAGAACAGTGATGCCACAACAGAACAGTGATGCTGTGAGTCATGTGATTACAACAGAACAGTGATGCCATAAGGTCATAAAGGTTATTTTGTAATCCTTGTCCTTTGGTTTACTTCCTGTTCGGAGTGGAAGTAACGAGATCGGGGATGATCGTTCCGTCAGTTTTAAAAGGGAGTAAGTTCATTTCAGAGTCAGGCGTCAAGCGGAGGTGATGGAAACGATGCTTAACATGAAATGTAACAGGGTTCCCAGATGCACAGTTTTTGGAAATTTTCCTGGACAGAGAAAAAAAAAGCCAGAGGAGCTGCTTGGGGTTTTGGATTGTTTTTGAAATTTCTCAAAAGAAAAAAAAATTTTTTTAAAGTTAAATTCCAGGACCGTCCTGATGTGACAGTTAAGCTCCACCCACACGTATACAGTTCCTTTATTTTTAATAGTGCTTTTTTCCTTCAAATAAAAATCCCATCCACATGAAGAGGATCACTGAAAACACTCACCTAATAAAATAAAGTACATTAGAGTACCTTTCAGGGTACACATGGTGTGTCACTGGTTCGGTTCTCTCTAAGGTGCTTACATGTGCCCTTTACATGCTGGTTGGGAGAATATATATATATATAGACGTTTAATTTTAGCCTTATAAAGGTAAACACAGGCCCCTGTTCCACCAGATTCGTTCATTATGTTTCGACAGTCAAAGAACCGCCTTCAGAGCAGCACCAACTCTTAACTGGTCCAAAATCAAGACCCTCTTACATCAAGGGCTGCGAGCGGGATTAACAAAACCTACCAAAACTTTGTGATCGCCATTAAAAAAAGTAAAAACAAATCTAGTGATGCTTCATCTGTAGCATCTTTCTGTAGTCCACAGAAGAAAAGCTGGCGTTTCAGTAAAGGTGTGAAATTATTAAAACGTCCTACTCATCTCGTCACTGTGTTTGACGCTAGGCTACATCTGAAAGTGCAAATAGTTACTGAGTACCTCCAGTAATTACTCTGAAGGGGTACATTAGTGTACAATGTACTTCAGGGGACAGAAGACTTCAGAGACTCGTAACGCCTTCTATTTCTAACAGTGCGGTCCAGTAGGTGACGATAGTTCATCATGGTGTTACATCAAACACATCTAGAACAATGTTCGAAGACTTAATCCTCACAGGGTCACACAGAGGCGGGGCCTATCTCAGCCAACTCTGGGCAAATGCAGGGTACACCCTGAACAACTTACCAGTCCACTGAAGAGCCAACACACACACCTCATATCCTCCACATGAGGGTGTCATAATAAAACAAACCGAAATCACCTGCCATCAAATTAATAATTACACAAACCACGATGTGAAGTAACAACCCGATCAGCAGCCATGATGAACTTATCGGGTCCTTACACCTGCGTAACACATGCTAAACACATGCAATAAACATGCTAATGCTACATTCACACAAGCTTTCACTTTCAAACACCTCGACGATCAACAGCGCTGTGCTTTAGGAGCCTGACGTTCCATTTCCGTGCAGAAAAAAAAAACAAACACAGAGGGGGGAAAAAGGGACTCTTCCAAATACATCACATAGAAAAAAGTGCAAATCAGCGCCGTATCATTTCTTACATTCACAGAGCCATACAAGGGTCTCCTGGACATGTGGACATGGTGTCAGTGCCCATCCCCACAAGTGGTGTCAGTGCCCATCTCCTTCCACAGCAAACATCAACTCACAAGTTTATTGCTGTCCCAAATATCAAGTCCCAGTGTGTGAAGTAGGGAGCGTAGTTCCCGGTGCCGCGCTGATGATGGGTCTGGTGGAACGGTGCACCTCCGAAGCAGGGCAGAATCCTGTGTAGAGCCCAGGGGAAGTCGTAACCACAGTGGTCCTCCACTGACAGCCAGATGTTGAGTAAGTGAAAGAGGATTTCGCTGAGTGGGTGGCAGCCCACCACCATGGAGCTCCACACGGCCAACACCTGCTGAGAGACCAGCTCCACCATGCTGGAGTCGAGAGCTGCCAGGGCAAAAGGCTGCGTGTTGACGTGATGAGACTGATGGAAGATCTTGAAGAGCCAGTGGTTTCTGAGGAACAGAACAGACACAGAGAATTCTCAAATCTGATTGGTCAGGAGGAGTTAATTCATTTCTATACCAGCAGCTCTGACAGTAATCACGGACAGACACGGACACGGACAGATTCATGATAAATAAAGTGTGTAATCGTTCAGTTTTCTGAAGAAGGTGTTTCATCAATGTTTCTGGAAGAAGTCTCCAGTTTAAAGTTTCCCACTCCGTTCCAGGGATATTAAATAAAGATGAAATACAGGGGTGTCTGTAGTGTTAATGAGTGGCACACTGGTAGAGGCTACTGGTTTCTGGTTGGTGTTCAATCCCCAGTACCACCACTTTTGGGCCCCTGAGCAAAGCCCTTAACCCTCAATTGCTCAGTTGTATAAAAATGCAAACTGTAATTCGCTCTGGATAACAGCGTCTGCCAAATGGCATAAATGTAAGTGTAAATGTAATGCCCTGGGCGCTATGATATCAGTAATCATCATGAGGTGAGCGACAGCGTCAGGTGAATAAGTGATACTAAGTCCATGCGGTTTTACCAGGAAAGCTTTATATTCAACCGAAATGAACTGATGTCAGAAGGTAAAACACAGCAGATCTTCACTAATGAATGCAGAACAGCTTTATGTTTTTTTGGGACAGAGGAGTTTGTGCTTCTCATTAACACGACCAGCTATGTTTCTTCCACCATAAATGTAACAATAAACGAATAAAAATAAAATATTCCCCATTTCTTAAATAAATAAAAATCAAAAAAAGTGTTGATAAATGAGTGTGTGTGAAGAGGAATTAAAGACTTGGTGACATGCTTGTACAGGACCCGCCTCCACTTCATCACACCCTGTTATTAACATGCTATTGCTGCTTAATAACAGCGTTACTAATGTTATGTAATAGCTGAACTGTTGGTCACTTCTCCCACACATTGTACCGGTGATCTGAAATAAAGGTTCGAGCTGCAGGGTGGTATTTGCACCGGAGTCAGACAGGTGAACATCATGTCTCTGGGGAATGGAACAGGAATCCGAATATTCGGGGATTCTTTTGGAGGAAATATCAAACAGTAAAGATTTCATATAGAAGATCTATAGGGTACATAATAAAAATATTAAAAGATATTAATAAAATTATTAGTATCGTTACTATATATATACTAATAAAATAGTATCGTTATTATTATTATTATTGTTGTTGTTGTTGTTATTATTATTATCATTATTGTTGTTGTAATTATTATTATTGTTGTTATTATTATTATGATTATTATTATCATTATTATTGTTGTTGTTGTCATTATTGTTATTATTATTGTTGTTATTATTATTGTTATTATTATTGTTGTTATTATTATTATTGTTGTTATTATTATTGTTATGATTATTAATAACAACAATAATAATGATAATAATAATAACAACTATAATAATGATAATATTATTATTATTATCGTTATTATTATCATTATTGTTGTTGTTATTATTATCATTATTGTTGTTGTTATTATTATTATTGTTGTTATTATTATTATGATTATTATTATCATTATTATTGTTGTTGTTGTTATTGTTATTATTATTGTTGTTTTTATTATTGTTATTATTATTATTGTTATTATTATCTTTATTGTTATTATTATTATTATTGTTGTTATTATTATTATTATCATTATTGTTGTTGTTATTATTGTTGTTGTTGTTGTTATTAATATTATTGTTGTTGTTGTTATTATTATCATTATTGTTATTATTATAGATGTGGTTGTTGTTATTATTGTTGTTGTTATTGTTGTTGTTATTATCATTATTGTTGTTGTTGTTATTATAGGTTTGTAGTGAAATATGTTAATTGTAGTTGTAATTGGAAGACTATGGTCAGTAATGAAATGATAAATGATGATATGAAGAGTGATAAACTGATATAAAAGGTAGATGACGGAGGTTTTAGCTGGAGTTCAGGTGAAACTGCTCCGGGTGGAAGCGCGTCGGGGTCTCACCTGTGCACGGTGTAATGCACCAGGAAGAAGAGCGTGTCGAACACCAGCAGGCACGAGAAGCACTCCGAGCACACGACCAGCAGAGCCGGTGCAGCCGCCGCCGCCTCGGCGCGCTCGTGCTGCGGGGGAAGCCCGGACAGCGCCCGCGCGTACCCGATACACGCGCTCACCGGCAGGACGCACAGCCCGAACCGCCACGAAATCCGCGCGAGGCAGCAAAACCAGGCGCGCAGGCTGACCGGCTTCCCGCGCATCCGGTACCGACTGATCCACGGCACGCGCGGCCCGAGCACGTCGAGCGCGAGGAAGATCGACGAGAACAGGACGTGAGCCGCGAAGGCCACGCACGCGCTCCACAGCGGCGCCGCGCGCACACCGCCGTACCCGCGGACCCGGTCCCAGACAGGCTGCAGGAGCGGCGCGTCGCGCGCGGTCAGCATGCTTCGGGTTTCCTCCGCTCTAAGCGCTCCAACACCCGCGAGACGTTTCTCTCCCCGGCATTGCGTCTCTTCCCTACCCTTCTTTCTGTTCCTCTCCGCCGCGGAGCTGCACCGGTTCTGGTACCCGGTCTCTTATAAATCAGACGGGTGGGCGTGTGTGGGCGTGGGTGGGCGTGTCCCCCCCCCACACACACACACACAGCAGCTCATCTGCAGAACGTCTGCGCATGATGTGCAGATCTAAAATGTTACATGAAAAAGAAAGGAGAGAAAATAAAGGAGTCATTATTTATTGGATACTTTATTCACTGAAGAACCATTTCACAGGGTGTTCCTGGATGTTCAGGGTCTCCTGTCTCACTGGAGAAAGGATCTGCCTGTGATCCAGGACATGCGAGGTCACGGGTGAAGCGCGGTGGTGGGAGCCAGGCCCAGTCCAATACACTGGTGTTTCTGAGCTTCAGCCCCGGGGCGGACGAACAGAAGGGTTCTATGATACACCAAAAAAATGACACTTTGTAATTTGTGGAATTATCTGTCAATCACTTTATGTTTATTTTGTTTGTTTGGGGTGTCGGGGGGCTGATTTGTTAGATTTAAAAACAGTACCCATGTGAGAACCACAGCATGTCACATCAGCCAATCAGAATGCAGGTAACAGCTTTGATGCAGCCTATTGAATTTTACACCGGTAACAGCTCGCAGCTCGTTAGTATATTTTAACAGAAAGGATGATGTTTGAGAGATGTGTCCAGAAGAGACACAGCAGAAAGGAAGGAATCAAATGGAACTGAAAAAAAATCAAAGCTTAGTTTTTTAAACCTATAAATGAAGGTTCATTAAGTGGAGCGGTGATAAATAGCGGAGAGGACAAGCAGACAGAAACGCGAGCAGGAGGGTTACCCGGCGAAGCTGGAGAGGTTAAACACCAGCTACCCGGTGTGGCGCTGCCGACTGGAGATGGAGAGATGGAAGGACCCTTACCTCACTCACCGGAAGGGGAGGAGTTGATTCAGCTGTACAGGAGCATACGGGTGGAGGAGAAAGATCGTCGGGAACGCGATAAGTCTGACCCGGGTCTGTTACAGCATGTTACAGCATGGATGAACCGGTGGATCTTTACTGGGCAAAAAGTCTACAAAGGGAGCGGGTGGGTAGGTGGGTGGGCTACAAAACCTCTTAGCACCAGGGCCTGTGGGACTTGTGGTGGTGGTGGTATCATGGCTGGGGCCTGCATTGCTTCTTCTGGAACCTTCTCACCAATCTTTACCGATGATGGAAGCGGGGCAATGAATCCAGAAATCTACAGAAACATTATCTGCAGAGAAAAACTTTGGATGTAACTGTGAGGAACTTCATCATGCAGCAAAACAACGACCCGAAATCCAACACAACTCACAACCTCGTGGGGAGGGTATGATCGGGGCGGGGCAGAGGGGGACGGGAGCCGCCTACCTCTGATTACAGGGTTTTAAAATTTCATGATGTAGAGAAAGAGAAATACCAAACAGTCGACTCTACATCAGCCTTACACGTTTCAGGATGATTTTCAGGAGTAGGTGGCGTCACAGATCTGCGTGAAAGACTTCCTGTACTTTAAAGGAGCGATGTCATACTTTTTCACCAGTTCAGCTGCCCAGAAACTCATCAGTATTCAATTAATGTCCAAAACATACAGAGTAAAGGAGTGGAAAGCTTTCGGAGTTGATATGAAGTGAATGGAATGGATTACAGCATGGACCTGTTGAAATGTTTGTTGTGATGAAAAGATCTTTGATAACCAGCATGATGTTGTTTAAAGGGGACTTAATGGTGAATTAGTGTTACTCACTATATAAAACGATCATGTATAACATAAGCACTTTCTTCTGGCAACATGACAAGTTGCCTTTCTGATTGGCTGTTCCAGCCTGGTGCTGACGTGAACTCGTTGGATTGGCTGGGCTGCATCACTGACCCCGTGCATCATAACACATTATGGTCCAGTGCTGATCTGCACAAACAACAAGTGCAGAAATCACACAAAACATTTCTTATTATGTTTCTAAACCGACTGACGACAGGAAAGCCGAGTCGGCAAAACGTTAACTGCTTAAACCGTTTCAGATTCACTGTCACGCTCATCTCTGGCAGCGTTCTCGTCCTCAGAGTCACCAGAATGTAAGTTTCCCTTTCACCATAAGAGACGTCAACCCTGCCCAACGTGTTGATGTCACGTCGGGGGAAAAGAAACTACAGCTTAGCCCCACATGTTTTTTGTTGAAATAATGCGTCTGCATCGCTTAAACGTATTACGTACACGCACGTGCTGTAAGGATGAGCAACACAGGTGCAATGGAAGTGACTGCAGCTTTACACTTCATATTATAAAATCATTAACTGTGTATGGAGTCCAGCAAATGATTACACTTATTAACATGAGAGCTCTCTCTCTCACACACTCACATTCTCACACTCACACTCTCTCTCACACTCTCACACTCTCTCTCTCACACTCACACTCTCTCACACACACTTTCTCTCTCTCTCATACACTCACACACACACTCTCTCACACTCTCACACTCTCTCACACACTCTCTCTCACACTTACACTCTCTCACACTCTCTCTCACACTTACACTCTCTCTCTCTCACACACACACTCTCTCTCTCACACACACTCACATTCTCACACTCACACACACTCTCTCTCTCACACTCACACTCTCACACTCACTCTTTCTCACACTCACACTCACACTCTCTCTCTCTCTCACACACTCACATTCTCACACTCACACACTCTCTCACACTCACACTCACATACTCTTTCTCACACTCTCACACTCACACTCTCTCTCACACTCTCTCTCACACTCTCTCTCTCTCACACTCTCACTCTCTCTCACACTCTCACACTCACACTCACACACTCTCTCACACTCACACACTCTCTCACACTCTCTCTCTCTCTCACACTCTCACACTCTCTCACACTCTCTCTCACACTCACACTCACACACAGTCATGAGGAGGAAAATGCTGAGAAAACATTTTCCTTTAAGCGAGAAAAACAAAATTAGTCGACGTCTCAGATCCAGACTCTAGTTGCCCAGAACCACCACACTGTCAGCCCTAACACCCCCCTCACCACCACCATCACCACACTGCCCATCACCCCTCCCTCACCCACCACACAGCCCTTCCCACACAGATTAATGTAAAACCATGATTTCTGGGAAATGATATCACTCCACATGGATATGCCTTGGCCCAGCCCGGGACCCAAACCCGGGACCTTCTTGCTGTGAGGCTGATGTGCTAACCACTACACCACCGTTTCGCCCAAGAAACAAACCAAAAGGATAAATTTCACTCCACAAAATGACTAAAAGACTATGAATATTTAAAACCCATAACACCACGTTCCCACTACACCCTTAATAAACCGGATGGATGAGGTGAGAACCCATATCATGTAGGAAGGCAGTACAAACTGATAGCAATGTGGGACGAATGGTCTCAAGTGACTTGGAGGACAGGGTGGAACTTAAGGACTGACGGTGTTGACATGGTACTGACACACAGTCGTGAGGAGGAAAACGCTGAGAAAACTTTTTCCTTTAATCTAGAAATAAAAAATTAGTCGACGTCTCAGATCCAGGCTCTAGATGCCCAGAACCACCACACTGTCAGCCCTAACACCCCCTCACCACCACCACCACCACCACCACCACACTGCCCATCACTCCTCCCTCACCCACCACACAGTCCCTCCCACACAGATTAATGATTTCTGGGAAATGAAAGCATCATGACACACTTTACACACTGCCAATATTTCTCTTATAAACAAAGGGCCTTAGGGATTAAAAGAACCGTCTCTGTTTACTCTGCATTAAAGAACACGCAGGAACGCAGTCCACACTGACGCTTATCTGCAGCGCGCAGCGTTTTCTCCAGCTGTGGAGACTTGAAACATTCAGAAAATAATGAAACACTCATTTCCCTTCCTGCAGCCAAAACATATCCAGGTGAGATTGGAGTCCCAATTAAATGTATTATGGATGTTCTTCTGTTTTCTATATTTAGTCTATATATTACATCTTTACTTCCACTGAGGTTTACAAGTTTTTAATGCATCTCAGATGTTCAGGATGTTTCACATTTGCTTATTGTAATCAACTCCTATGAGAAACAAACCACTCACTGAATCCAATTAGGGTCACAGGGAGGCTGGAGCCTATCGCACCTGGCACTGGGCCAATACAGTGCTGACGGTGTTGACATGGTACTGACAGTGCCAGTATAGTGCTGACGGTGTTGACATGGTACTGACAGTGCCAGTATACTTCCGACAGTGTTGACATGGTACTGACAGTGCCAATATAGTGCTGACAGTGTTGACGTGGTACTGACAGTGCCAGTATAGTGCTGACAGTGTTCACATGGTACTGACAGTGCCAATATAGTGCTGACGGTGTTGACATTGTACTGACAGTGCAAGTATAGTTCTGACGGTGTTGACATGGTACTGACAGTGCCAGTATAGTGCTGACAGTGTTGACGTGGTACTGACAGTGCCAGTATAGTGCTGACGGTGTTGACGTGGTACTGACAGTGCCAATATAGTGCTG
>JAQMYF010000025.1:36593417-36608417 GCA_030014195.1 Neosilurus mollespiculum
TATATATATAGCTGGACGTGAGCGTTGGGGCTGGGACGAAAACCACACTGTTCCTCCTGAATCCAAGGTTCGAATATCAATTGGATCCTCCTCTCCAGTATTCCTGAATAGACTTTCCCTGGTTGGCTGAGGAGTGTGATTCTACGAGAGTTGGAACACACCCTCAGGTCACCTTTTTTAAAAAGGGGAACCACCACCCTGGTTTGCCAATCCATCCATCGTCATCATCATGCCATCTTGTGGGATGTGGTCAAAAGAATACGATGTACCAGACTCGTTACTACAGGCCATTACATTTCTGTATCAAGGGGACTGAAGCTTGGTCCGAATTGGTAACATCAGGTCGAATTCGTTTCCAGTGGGGGTTGGACTCCGCCAAAGCTGTTTTTTGTCATTGGTTTTGTTCATAATTTTCATGGACAGAATTTCTAGGCACAGCCGAGGCGTTCTGGTTTGGTGGCCATGGGATCTCGTCTCTGCTTTTTGCGGATGACGGCGATTCGCAGCTGAGTGTGTAGCGACCGAGATGAGAATCAGCACCTCAAGTCCAAGGCCATGGTTCTACACCGGAAAAAGGGTGGAATGCACCTTCCAGGTCTGGAATGAGGTCCTGTCCCAAGTGGAGGAGTTCAAGTATCTCGGGGTCTTGTTCACAAGTGAGGGAAGGAAGGTGAGGAAGATTGACAGGCAGATCGGTGCAGCCTCTGCGGTAAAGCGGAACTTGTACCGACCCGTCGTGGTGAAGAGCTGAGCCGGAAGGTGAAGCTCTTAATTTACCAGTCGGTCTACGTTCCTACCCTCATCTATGTGTGACGCGCGCGGGCGAGAGCTTCCACAATATTCGGAATGAACCAGGTCAGGCAGAGAAGTGATTGACAATACGTGAACATTGAGGTTGTGAGTGTACACACAGCATGGAGTTACAGAGATGAAGATTGTTTGTGGTGTCATTGTTCACCCAGTCTCGTCAACAAAGTTGTTATTGTTTGGTGGGTCAGTGCAGTTTTTCCTTCGCCGGAGAGTGGTGGTCTTCGCACTTATATAGTTAATATAGAGCTCTTTGCGACATTAGCAACAAGTAGTAGGCCTTGTCATAGTAGGCCTCAGTATGACATCATTGTTACATCACAAACAGTACAATATTTGGTGTCATAGTAGGTACGTAGTAGGAACATAGTAGGTATGAGCCTCGTACGTAACATATGGTCACGAGATTTGGGTAGTGACTAAAAGAACAAGATCGCGGATACAAACTTTTGAAATGCTTCCTTCGCAGGGTGGCGGGCTGAAAATCTTTTTTGCAAAAACTGTAGAAACCATTAAGATCTCCTAAAAGCAAATGAAAATAATTTGCAAGCAGTAGTAAGAAACTTCAGACCCCCTTGGTACACAGAGGTAAGCTCAGTCATGCTATGAAAACTATCCACAAAACTACTGGCTGCACCGAAATTGTATTTCCTCCTCATGATTCCCTCCAAAGCTCCATTAGGACTCATAGCTGGCAATGTTTTCTTCAGCATCAACTCTACATTATATTTCTTGCAATGGTCACCACACACCATACAGATCCTGTACAAGACACAGCTAGAACACCATGACGTGCTTACCAAGACCCGAACACGTGGAAACTGATATCAGCAGAAACATGTATGAAAGTGAAGCATCATGGTTTAAAGTCACCTCCAGTACATGGGGATCACAGCTCTATGTAAGATGGTTGGGAACATTACCAGATGCAAATATCAACAGATTATTGCTTCCCGTTATGTTTCAGACCTGCAGGTGGCTCAGATTTCTCACCATAGGGTTGATAACACACTGCTTTCTGACCATTTAATGTTTGAGCTGCCCTCTAAAATAACTTATTCGCGTATTAAAAATAGATTACAAGTTACGCTTACAAATTTTTATTATTTGTAATTTGAAGATCTTGAAGGTGTCTGATTCTTTTAATATGATATTTATTCATCATGACGAGCACCTGGGAGTCTGGTACCATCACGGCCATGTTTACAGAGGTACTGACCCTGAGTGATGCTTTTAATTTTTCAATATGATGTTATATATGCTACAGTATTGTATATTTAGTTATAAACAAGGCCATTTAATTATTTTTCTCTAATAAATAAAGTCTTGAAAGTGAAATTAAGTTTTTGCGACACGACTTTTGTCCAGGCAGAAACGGGAATCTTTATATTTAAGAAGCTGTAAAGATTAGAAGAGATTTTTTTCCAACACTGCTGCTAGCACGTAATATTCAGTACCATCAGAGGGTTATTTTAAGTCAGAGTTGATGAAAATCAGTTAATAGGTTGGTGAGATATGGGCTTTTATACATGTTTTATATATTACTTTTTTTCAATGACGATAGATAGATAGATACACTGATGTTTCCTATCAAAAATCAGATAAATCAATCTGGGTACAGTGCAATCTGATTGGTTCACTACTTTGGGATAATGGACATATCCTCCTCGCAAACTCAGCATAGTTTTTGAATCAAACCCACAAAAAAAAAAATAATAATTATGACTAGCTTTTTCCCTTCAGCTTACGCTCGTTTTCCCCTTCAGCTTACGTTCACTTGAAGTATAATTATTCACCTCAGACAAGGTGGCTATCACTGAATGTTCCCCTCGAAGTTCAAAGAAAAGAAGAGAATAGAATACAACAGAACAGAACAGCAGAAAGGTTTATTATAACAGAGCATCCAAAAAAAAGAATAGAACAGAGATTTAAGTATACAGAACAAATAAAATGTAATAATATATTAATCTAAGTACAGAATAGAGGAGAGGAATAATCCAGTGAGATATGGAACCCACAGTGCACATGACAGAACAGATTTACTATATCAGTGAACAGAAGTGAATAAATCTTTTTATAAATAAAACAGAACAGAATAGAATTTAATTATCAACATACAAACAGAACACGAACAGAGGGGTTTTGGGAACGCACCTGAATGATGAGGCCGGGAGACATGTGGGTGAGTTCCTCCTGCAGGGTGAGCTTCAGATTCTCATCTATCTGATCTGTAACACACACCATCACAAATCTGCAAGTACATGCTATACATGGATAGGAAACAATCCCTTGGTCTAAAAATGATTCGTGGTTTATGTCTTTAGTCGGCGTTTGTGTCACATATTTACAGTTGTGCAGCTTGTTTGTTTGTTTGTTTTTGTGAAAAATAACTCAGTCTTATGCATGGAGTTGGACGGGATTTTTTTTCTACATTTGATTATGTTACAGTTAGCCATTAAACTCTAGAGTTGGTCTGTGCAGTACATCACACACCCAGGGGATCTTGTGGGTGGGGGTGGGCAGAAATCCCCAAAATTTCCTATATAAATGTGCCAATGTGTTTATCAATAGGAGACATTTCATTAAGTCCATGCCTAGTTATAATGCTTCTTTTGTGCCTGGAGGAGGTACCCTACACGCTGTGTACTGTGTATTTCTAGTTATTGTAATCAAGACATGTGCTGTATGTCTTGCAGTGGTGTGTTACCTACCGAACAAACCGATGTAAACCTCCTGAAGTGAGTGCACGCTGCAGAACTGGTTCAGTTCATGGTGCACTTTGTTGAAGATCAGAGCCTTGTCGTAGTCCACTGTGAAGTTTCGCACAATGTCGTATACTGTACAGAGCAAACAAGAGATGCAGTGAGAGCCCACACGCACACACACACACACACACACACACACACGACTGACAGCTTTAAAATGTCCCTTTTACCCAAAATGTCATCAATAAGCAAGAACATGCTAATCTTCTTAATATAACTTTGTTATCTATAAACATGGAAAAAACGCGAATTTCAGAGTAAAGAACACTGAGACTTTCTGTCCTGTATCAGGTAGGAGGTGACTACGGAAACTATTTTTCGTATTTAACCATAATTCAAATTCAAATTTATTTGTCACGTACCAAAATCATACACAGTACAATATGTAGTGAAACACTTGTTACGACTCTCCTAAAAATTGAAGAATAAAACCTATCAATATCAAGAAGGAAAGAACAATAACAATAACTATTTAAAGGACTTTAGAGTTTAAAAGACTTTAGAATTATTAGCTACGAGAATGTTGCACCCCAGTACAAAATTGAAAGACAAACTCTATTTTGGGTAAAGGATATGCTGCATAAATGACACTTAATTAGTGTTGAGAGTTCATTCACCAGCTGAGGGTATGAGGTAGTTCACCACTTCAATCCGATCGAAATAGATCATTACTCCACCACTGCCACAGACACAACACAAATATTCATCAGTAACACAACAGTTCCTCCTTTCTCCCTCTCATTTATTACTCTCCAGCTGGTTCCTTACCTCGTGCCACATGGGACGTTTTTCACCTCATCCGTCTGTAGCGTGGTCTATAAAAATCAAAGGAAAAAACAAATATAGTCTCATAGAATTAACATTAATTACCTCACCATAGAGTTTACGAAATTTATACCAGAGGCACGGCTTTGGACAAGGAAGACTTCAATATTTTTTCTGAAGATGATTCAGGATCCAGGAATTTTTTTTTAAAGGATTCTTTAACATTCTGAGAGAGGATGATGTCAAGGCCAAAGGTCAAACAGAGAAACTGACAAGCCCATGTTCACCGTCAGTCCACAGGAAACCTGCAAGCAGTGTTTCAGAATGATCCACGCAGCAAAGTTTTGATGTGGATGCAGATCCGGATGCAGGCCATGACAATACCCCGACAACACGATGGTTAGGGGTAAAAGTTATTAAACATAAACGTCTCTGCAGCTTTTGCGGTAAAAGGTAAAAACAGCATTGCTCATTCTCATTCTGACGTAGTCCGAACTCGGTATCATGACACTAACTGTTCCTCTGAACATTTCCACAACATTCACGTGCAGCGCAGGAACATGACTTTTCTTGTACACGGCAAGAGACGCAAGCACAGGGCTAATTCTGATTGGTCTTTTGGTAGTCCTGATGAAGACCAGTTCTGATTGGCTGAGAAGAAAATCCAATATGGTGGATCATTTTGGTGCCACTGAATGTTTTGTTCAACTAAACTATTGTGAACGTAGGGCAAAGTGCTTAAATGTTACAGTCCAAAACTTGTTGTTTGTTATAGCGCCACCATGGGGTTAATCAGGGTAATTATTTTCACCCAAGCAGTGGGTGAGCACAGGAACCTACCAATCAAGTTTAATTATACCAATGCATAGAGTTCGTGCTATGCAAACACTTTTAGGGGATAATAATAATAATAATATTAATAATAATAATAATAATAGTAAGTTATAATAGAATAATAATAAAATAATAATAATAAATGAATTGGGTTGGGTTCTGAGTTCCTTTTTTGGCTGCTTGGACCCCAGTCTTCTTTCAGAAGAGTGAATAAAACAAGTTTTCAAGGACAATAGGACAATAGGAAAGGATGTGTGTGTGCCAGGGTGTGTATGATGGTTTCATATTTGTTTTGACCTCAGGCAAAGATTCCTCTGAACAAAAAAGAGACACCCGACAGCATGACTCCAGCTCCTGAAGCCTGTGGATGTGTGTGTAACGGTGTGTGTCTTTCTCTCTCACCTGCACAGATTTGTAGGTGGTGATGAAGGGCAGCATGAGGTGAAACCCTGGGCCGCAGGTGGCCGTCAGCAGAGCTCCGCCTCTGAGAACCAAAAACGATATGATTGAACTGAAACCCTGAAGCTGTTATGAAAAACTCATGGATGTTGTTTGGATGACTAGGGTACTATGGAATGCGACGGCTTTTTAAAAAGCACTGCCGGCGGCACTGTCTTACTTTCATTACACATCAAAGCCGACCAATCAGGGCACAGGTAGTAGGGGAGTGAGCGAGAAACACAAAAATGGAACAAAGTACTGAGTGCACATATGATATGCTTTTTATTCGAAAATAAGATAAAACTGAAAATCTGAAATAATAAAACCCTGAAATAAGTTATTGGATAATTGCAATGCAAACCTTAGCAATTGCTCTGCAAAAATTATGAACATTTCGGACCCTGAAGTGAATAAGAAGTTGAATATTTCAGGTCTAAAGTACCGAGAGTAAACCAGGCTAGTTAGTGCTAGTTAGTTCCAGTTAGCTATCCAGCCAGTAACCGTTTTCCATTGCAGTGAACGAGGAGCCAGAGATGTGGATTGTAGTTAGGGATTAAACCTCATCTGATTTCATCATTTAAAAAATTAGTTTGAAAGCCAAAGTAATCGCTGCCACAAATACAATCGCTAACATGAGATACAAAGAATTAAAATTCAAACTCGGTTTTTTTTTTTTTTTTTTAAATCAATTCATTTTATTTATTTGTTTTACATGTAAAAAAGCACCAAGAGTAATTTTTGTCATTTATTTATTTATTTTTACATTACTGGTAGGCATTCCTAATATAAGAAATTTACTGCAGGAGCTCAGACGCTCCCACCGGCAGGTCCACTTGACAAATTCAGTACCGATATTATATAATCAAGGCCAAGGTGACCCATATACAATTCCACACCATTTGCTCCAAATTTGGTGATCCTGTCATTTCCTTCCAAACTTACTGCACTGACAAGTCGTCCAGATGGAACCCATTTCTACAGCCCTCACTGCGAGTGTATAAGAAATTCTCAAGTTAACAGCACCATCTTCTGGACCGTATCAGTATTGCACTGAGACAGTTCGGTTAATCTTTTAGCTATTATTGTTGTTATTGTCATCTCTTCTACAATTTGTTTTTATTTTTCTTTCTACACAACTTTCCCTGTGACATACATGGCAGTATATTCATTACATGTGACCGGAGCAATCTGACTGGTTCACAATCTGGAGATAAGTAAAAGCGTTCGCTGAAGACGCGGTGGACGTCTCTCTAGTCCTTGAGATGGAGCCAGAAATAGCAGACAGTGTATTTAACAGCTAGAACAGACTGAATCATTTCATGCACATGTGTAGTCGAGTGTCACCTGTAGTAAACAGCCGTGTGTCCTTCTTCGATCTTGTGAACGGCAGAAAACAGAGCAGCGAATACAATGGCCAGGATCACCGACACCACGGCTGCCACCGTCATCCTGATCTCCTGAGGACAACCGCACAAAAACAGGGATGTTTGCTTCCAGAATAATTCCATAGGCACATATGGAGACTACACAGAGTGTAAAATACATATAGATTATACACATTATTAGGGGCACGATACACCAACCAGCCGGAACAATAAAACCACTGAGAGGTAAAGTGAATAAGAGTGATTACGGTCTCATTACAGTGCCATCAGTCAAGGGGTGGAGCATATTAGTGGGGCGTATTCCGCACAAAGTGAACTGTCAGTTCTCAAAGTTGGCAAGCAAAAGGATCTAAACTCTGACAAGCAACATGTTACTACAGGTATGCCTAGACAACTGAGCATCTATTACAAACAAAACCAAAAAAAATTACAAGGCACAAGCAAGGACAGCCAATAAACCGGGACCGGATTCACCAGCACTCAAGGGCTCAGTGATACTCTGGGCAATGTTCTGCTGGGAAGCCTTGGGTTCGAGAATTCACCTGGATCTTACTTTGACACATACTGTCTTCCTAGACGATGTTACAGAACAAGTCAAGTTTGTGTGTTGTGTTAGCATGTTAGCCACGTGTGTGTGTGGGGGTTTCCTCCAGGAACTCTAGTTTCCTCACACAGTCCAAAGACATGCACACGAAGCTAACGTGCTGTTCCATATTGGCCATAGGTATGACTGTGAATGGTTGTGTGTTGGCCCTGTGGTGGACTGGCATCCCTTTATTTTAACGGTGTTCTCTAACTGCAGTATCCTCTCTGTTCAGGAAAGACTTGAGGAAAATTGTCCTCCCAATTCCCATCTGGGCAATTCTGTCATGACAGATGATACACTTGTACGGAGTCTGAGCAATTTCAGCCAGTCTCACACTAAGAGTTGAAGCCATAGGTCCCTAATCTTGGGTAAGAGCATCGTTAAGGTCTTGAGGTATTTATACAGGGAGGCAAAGATATCCAACAATGCTTCTGTTTTTTATGAAAACATAAATAAGTGTGATGTTACAACAAAAAAGTATAAAAATTTCATCAACCTTTACTTCAAAATTCTCTGCAAACGAACAATATATGATGAGCTCAAGGCATGCAGGGCAGTGGGCTTGATTACATCCTGACTGCAGTAGAGAAGAAGAAGTGAGCCCAGGCTTCAGGGTTGTGAAGAAATCTGTGTGATGGATATTACACCTGATTCATTAACATGACCTACAGATAAAAAGACACTTCTCCCTGGAATATTTTACTGATTTGCTTAGGAAAATATGAAATTATTCAATTATTGATGATTTCTCATCAAGCTACAACTTTGCATTTATTTCCGGGTTTAAAACGTTTTACGACGTGATAAAACTGTTTTCACTAATCCCCTACATGCCCGATCTTTCTAGAGGTACATGTAATAAGAACGTATGTCAAACCCAAAATCCAATCCTAAAAATCACTCAAACGACAAAACAACATCATCAAAGTCCACTATGGATAGGCCCCTGCGGTGAGTCAAAGAAAAGAAACGCCACACCCCGACGTCTCAGAATTCATCCACCACGGCACATGTAGGTGTCTTAAGCAGTTCATCTGGTATCGGGCACAGAAAATCTTCTGTGTGTGTTATACATAAACATTTCACAACCTATAACGGAAAATAACTTTCGCCTGGTCATGTCCCACTTTTCATGGAACTGCTCGTCTGTAGGACGTACTGGACAAACAAGTCCAAACCATGGAGGTCTAACCTTAAAGCTCACAGGGATTAAAGGGTGTGGTGGAAACTGCTCAGGTCCAGACACCACAGCACACCCTCAGAGGTCCTGATGTCCAGGCACTGATGGTTAGAGCTGTTTGGTGACACAAGTAGGACCTACACACTAGTAGGGAAGGTGGTCTTAATGCTATGGCTGACTGGTGGTGCCAGATGTGGTTTAAACTATAGCTCACATCTACCGTATTGTACGTTGAGTAAAAAAGTTGTTTGAAATCGAACCAATTTTGATGTCAAGGTTGAAAACAAGCAGAAGAGGAACTTACCTTGATAACTAGCTTGACTAGCCAGCCAGCCTTCTGACCTTCTGACTGCTAGCAGGTTGCTAACTAGCTCGTTTGAGTCTCACAACTTACAACATTAACTCGTTTCACACCAACTTCACACAGTAAAGTAAATAACCCTGGTGTGTAATGTTCATGACTAAATATAAAGATATATGTGTCTTGTTTCTCTGCTAATCCGCGGTTTAGTGACGCTAACACAAACACAAATAGCTTCACTACCTGTCCAACTTCATTCAGATAATCCCGTTCAAAACACCTGAGCTTCTCAAACTCTACTCTGCGTCACGACGCACGATTACGTCCTTCGTCACCGGATGTTCCAGTGACGATGTTTCCTGTTTCCGTCCCGCAGCTCGCGCCTTTTGATGACAGATGGCGCCAAAACCAAAGTTAGCATTAGCATGGAAGATTTTCACTTCAGTTTCAGTCAGCTAGTTCTCTGTGTTACATCTAAAAACATTTATGTAATTAAATAGATGTTTAATTGAGTTTAATTGTGTATATTTACAAGGAGGACTGTGGTGTTCTATTATCACTGGGTTTTTTACACAGTTAAGATTTTGTGTATTACTATTGAATATTAATATGAACTGTAATTTGGACGGTACACTCGGTTAGCTCGTCCGCCTCACAGCGAGAAGGTTCTGGGTTCGATTCCCGGGCTTGGCGAGGGCGTGTCTGTGTGGAGTTTGCATGTTCTCGCCGTGCTTGCGTGGGTTTTCTCTGGGAACTCCGTCTTCCTCCAACAGTCCAAAAACATGCACAGTAGGCTGTTCCAGTGAGTGCGAACGGTTGTGACCCCTGTTCAGGGTGTACCCCGCCCTCGCCCAGAGCTGGCTGAGACGGGCGTCAGCCTCCCCGCGAGCCTAATTGGGATTAAGCGGCTTAGAAAATGAATGAATGATCCGTACCTAGGGATTCTTACACATTATTTATTGATTAATGATCTTACAGTACCATCATCGATATTTCTAATTTTCAATATTTCTGTGTGCTAATACAAATATCATTCACTCTCTCATTTCTTGATATACTGCAAGGGAAATATTGGCTCTGCATTTAACCCATCCAAAGAGAGCGCACACATTCGGAGCAGTGGGCTGCCACGTGTTTCGGCACCCGGAGAGCGCTTGGGGATAAGGTGCTCAAGGGTCCTTCAGCCATGAAGGTGGCGGAAGGGAAGGTGCTTCTTGCTAACCACTACTCCACTGTGCTGGGCATAATTCTGGTCCAAAACACCCCTGAGGAAAATGTCAGTAACTCTAACAATTTTTAGTGATTAGACACCTGGGGGCAATCTGAAACAACCAGTTAACTTCACGTGCATGTCTTCGGATTGTGGGAGGAAACCCAAACAACGATGGGGCGAACATACCAATTCTATATAAAAACGCCCTCGCAGAACCCGGGGCTCGAAACCAGGTCCTTTTGCTGTGAGGTGGGTTTTCTCCAGGTCCTCTGGTTTCCTCTCACAAAGACATTCACATTAGCCTAATCAGCTGTTCCAAATTGCCCCAAGTACGGCAGCAGATCATTGCATATATAGCAAGAATCGTTCAAATAGTAATACAAGCATGATATTTGGTACATGTACTCTTCAAATCCCACCTTCAAAAATACTGCTGGCCACGCAAAAATCCAAGATGGCGACCCCAAAATCCAAGATATCTGCTCAAAAGTTGGGTATTTCCTTTATAACTCGAAATGCATTGATTCTAAGCCCCATAAATATAAGTTGAATATAAATTTGGGTATTGTGGACATTTTGGTACAAAATGCATGTCTATATCTCTTATGGTTCTTGAGATACACCACCCCGGTACTTCCACAAGCTTGGGAAAGCAAAACATTTGTACCATTCATTGTTGTTAATTGAATTTTGTGATATGAAAACATGGGGCATATGTCCAGAGGTCTTGGCTGTATTCTCCAAACTGAGTATTTACCCTCCCACAGTGGAGGATTGTGACCTAGAGATTCTGGAGAAGCTTGTCATCTTAATGTATGACAGATCCAGCACTGCTGCTACTGTGGATGAGGCCAGGCTTGACATGTTCACCAGAAAGCAGAGTCCTTATGAGTCAGTGCCACCAACCAGAGCAGCTCTGTTCCAACACACCATGCGTGCTGCCTACCAGGCTGGTTGTGTGTGGGCCCAGGCAACCCAGTGTCAGCCAGAGGTAGAGGACCCTGCAGACTGGGGATGGCAGTAGGTTGGTGAGGAATGGCAGGTCTTCCGGACAGCCAGCTCTCCAATTGCCAAGAGTTGCCAACAGCTCACCCAAATGTGGCTGTAAATCTGGCTGTCATGGCAGGAGCAAGTGCTACAGACTGGGTCTCAATTGTACAGCACTGTGTAGTTGCAAACGTGAGGTGGAACTCTACACTCTTGTGGTCTTATTTTTGGAGGGACTGAACTATTCTAAAAGTTTCTTATGTGTCATCAATACATAAGAACTTTCACATTGAGTATTTACAGTATGAGACTTGATCACACTTGCAAGGCGTTGTGTGTGTGTGTGTGTGTGTGTGTGGGTGTGTGTGTGTGTGTATATACATATGTTTTCTTGCAGACATCTCCAAAGCCATCTTTAATACAGGAGTCGGGTAGCCTTTTTAGTTACAGGAACGGGTATATGAAATTCTCTGACTCAAACAAAGTTCATTTGGCATGTCATATCTCCAAAACTTTAACAGATGCAGACCAAAGCACCCACAATACCCACATTTATATCCAGCTTCAGTACATTCGTGAAGCAAAAAATCCGTATTTTCCAACTCGAGGCTGATAAACTCTTTTTTTGTCATTACACTAGACCTTCAGAGGTATCTACATACTGTATCTCAAGAACTATAATAGCTACAGACACTCTTTTGGTATCAAAATGTCAGCAATTGCCATATTTATATTCGACTTTAAAACATTTATATAACAAAAAAAAAAAATCAATATTTTTAAAGTTATGGCTCATAAACCCATTTCTTTTCTCTCCCAAGTTTGTAAAAGTACCTATATGCTGTACCTCAAGAATCGTAATAGATACAGACATGCATTTGGTACTAAAATATACACTATACCCAACTTTATATTCAACTTTTACACATTTATGGGGTTTAAAACCAATACATTTCAAGTTATAAAGGAAAAACCCAATTTTTGCCTGTTTTTGGGCAGACATCTTGGATTTTTGCATGGCCAGCAGTGTTGTTTTAAAAAGAGTGGGATTTGAAGAGTAACTGTACCCCATTTCATGCTTGTATCAGTATATGAACGAGTCTTTCACTTATCTGCTTTACTATTGGTGTGTGTGTGTGTGTGTGTGTGTGTGTGTGTGTGTTGGCCCAGTAGTAGTCTGGTGAGCTGTACAGGGTGTACCCTGCCTTCATGTAGAGTCCTCATGTAGCCTCCTTGTGACCTTAATAGGATTAAGAAATTCAGCATATGAATGAATGAAGAACCCAATCAAATCCCGAGACATAAAATCAAATTCCCGCCTCATATACTTATCTACCAAAAATGTAAAATGTAGGCAAAAAAAAACCAAAAACCCCAAAAACCTCTCATTGTAAAAAAAATTCCGGACCAAAATGTCATCATACTCAGCGTTCCGTCAGTTCAATATAACAAAACGTCAAATTGATTAAATCTATTAATCATCACAAGCATTTTTGCATGACTTCTAATAAAAGAGTACTTTGATATTTTGGTGATTAAATCTGTATGGAATCTCTTGACCCTGAGGGGAAAAGTGTTTTTTTTATTTGCTAAACCTCCACCATAACTGGCCTACATTCCTACCAGCCTGGAATCAGTTGAACCGCCTACAGCGTTGGCTGTGTTTCCATCGTAAAGCTTAACCTCCCTCAACCTGACTACAGGGGAAACATGAGAACCCTGCGTGACCTGCTCTTTGGCGCCGTGGTGGTAAATTTATGTTGAGCACCTTTAAACAAAGCAAAAACCAGAGAAGAAGAGAGGGAGGGAGAGCGAAGACTTGGCGGAACACAATGGGAGAAAAGAAGTTTGTCAGAGTTCATTAAGTATCAGGGGAAGATCTGCAGGGCTGGCAAGGCGAGGCGCGCCGGGGGCCGGGCGCCATTAATCACGTCTGACAGCGAAGCGGGCACGCCGAGACGCTGCTCGTGATTACATAGAAGGACCCTGACCGAATTGGTCGGTTTGCCGAACAGAAACCCGAGACGAGGAGGCAAGAAAGCGGAACCAAAGAGCTCTCGACCTGCATTACTCTCATTGGCCCCTGCTTTTCATGGCGAGACCCCTTTCCTGCTTCGAAACAATCATGGGCCACGTGGGAGCGAATGAGTCGAGGTGATGATTTGCCAAAGCAAGGTCACTCTGCTCTCGAGCATTTGCCGTCATGTTTATGGTTTTGAAACTGGCGCAGTCATGTCGAATCAAAGTGGAAGAGTGATAGAGAAATGAAAAGAAACCAAGAAACAGAAAGCAGTTCAGCTCGGGTCCTGTGTTCCTCCTGTGTATGAGACTTGACAGAAGTCAAATATTTGAAAGTGATTTTATGATGTAATGTTGATGTTTCTCAATATACAGAAAACCAAATAGAGGTAAAGGTCAATGCTGGGCATAATTATTCATTTATTCATTTGCTGAACCACTTAATCCTATTAGGGTTGCAGAGCGGCTAAAGCCCATCTCTGCCGACTCTGGGCGGAGGAGGGGTACACCCTAAACAACTTAATAATCCACTGCAGGGCCAGCACACACACCTGGGGCAAATTGGAATATCCAATAAGCCTAATGTGCTCTACACAGAAATGCCCTTTGCCAAGCCCAGAATTCGAACCCCGGACCTTTTCATGTGAGGCAGATGTGCTAATCACTACTCCACCGGGTCCAAGTCCAGACTGAAACCTCTGAGGAAAATGTCAGTAGGTCTAACAATTTTTAGTTACCAGTGTTGTACCTGGCTAAAACGTCAGCCTAATCCCCACTGAACTAGTAACAAGAAGTCTTTTTCTTTGTTATTTAACAATAAAATGAGGTAAATGTTGATGTTCCAAGTTATTATGTGTGCTAATTATGCTAATTATCCACAAATATTTACTTAAATGCTGAAAGGAAGTGTTTTTCTTGGTTATTTAACAATAAAACTGAGGTAAATATTCTTGTATTTTACTTGTTCCATCTTGTTTTCACTGTGTCTTTATCCTGGTTGTATAAAATAGCGATATGTTAGCGAGATAACTTCGTAATCTGATGTTCACTCAAATACCAGCATGAAGCCTTTTTTTTTCATTGTTCTGTACCAACAAACCTGAGATAAATATATATTTAACATTCCACTGCATCTTTAGCCTATCTGTATATCGTTATACGTTATAAAATGCTAGCATTGATGTACGAGCTAGTTAGATGATTATCTTGCTTTCCAACAAAATAAAACACAGAAGCCATTTAAAAACATCAGAAATGTACACACCGTTCATAAGCAACATTTGTGACGTAACAAAAACACCTCTCGACACCGCTCCTACTCTGTTACGTAGCACTCACTGCTAAGCACGAATGCGGTGTAATTTTAGTCAGCCAACTTTCCTTAAGAATTTATCAGTAGAACTGAGGTAAATGTTTATATTCTCAATAGTTTTGGGTTGTTTTCAGCATCACTGCGCCCTTATGTTGCCTGTTTTCACAGCACAAAAACAACGTGCTAGCTTCTTCAGACAGAGTTTTGCTAGTTAGAGTTATTAAAGGATTTATTTCCACAACATCAACGTTTAGCATGTTCACTACTAAGCCAAAATTACTTGAGCTTAGCTTACTTAATTTCATTTTCTTAAAGAATTTTAACATAGTCATATTTTTTTATAGCTCACTGCTAATACAAGCTAGCCAGCTACATTGAGCTAATTCGACCAAAGACCTGAGAGAA
>JAQMYF010000025.1:36611303-36618803 GCA_030014195.1 Neosilurus mollespiculum
AGAGTAGGCTGCATAGCCGTCAGCGTGTTTCTGCCCTGTGATGGCCTGGTGAGCTGTCCAGGGTGTACTCTGCCCTCTCAGGTTTTGCCTCTGTGACCTTGAAAAGTAGGTCAAGGTCACTCACACATGAACTCTTCCTAGGACTCATAGTTGTGAGCCAGCATACCAAGTTTGAAAGCCCCAGCTTCAATACGCAGAAAGTAAATGTTTGGAAACTAAAGTGTGACAGACGGACGGACGGACGGATGAAAATAAATAAACAAATAAACAAGTAAATAAACTAGAGTGCCACTTATAAAGTGCAAGGTTCCTCATCGCACAGCATGGATAATGTAGCAAATAGGCCCTATAGAGGCAGCGGTTTAAATTACCCATGTGTTCATCTCACCATATGTTCTATAGCAGGGGTGTCAAACTCATTTTCACTGAGGGCCACATCACTTCATTTTTAGGTCATCAAGAGCCGAATGATTACTGAACATGTATTTTAAAAGGGCAACCGTGAAACCTGCACAGCAAAATTATTAGTTTAATCATTTGTCCTTTTCCCCTTCATTCACTTTCCCTGTCTGACAACACTTTACAGCAACAAATCGGCTTGCAACCTTCCTTGAGTCATAAATGACGAGCTGCTTACTTGAATTAGGTTGCCACCACCTAGTGGATGGATGATGAACTACAGTTCATGGTAATGGATAATGAAAAGAATGCATGACAACATATTCTTTGAACACTCTTGCGAGCCACATCAAATGAGTTGGCTGAAATTGTCCCGCGGGTCTTGAGTTTGACATCTGTGTTCTATAGTATGTGGAATAATGGCCTTTTTTTTTACTTTTTTATGAGATTATTGTAAGATCTCTCAAGGCCTAAGCTAACTGCCTCATTTTAAAGTCCGTATAAGGTTTCCTATTCGTGTTCCATAGTAATTGCATGTCTGCCAGCACTTATTTCAAAGGTATAACCACACTTTCTTCAAAACTTTGTGACCTTGCTCTGACCTTCACCTTTGACCTTGACATGCAAAAAGCAATTCATCTCTGGAACTCAGATAGGATAGTGTCCCCACCAAGTCTGGTGAAAATGTGTGCATGTGTGTGGTCAGGATTTTGTTCACAAACTGACAAACAAACAAGAAAACAGTGTTGGGGTGAAGATCAATTGAAAACTTGATATTGAATATTGACCTAATATTGATATATCAAAAAAAGGTAGATCCTGAACAGCTTGCCAGACTTTCACAGGCCCAACACACACCCAACCATACACTCTTACACCTAGGGTCAATTTAGAACAGCCAGTTAGCCTAATGTGCATGTCTTTGGACTGTGGGAGAAAACCATAGAAACCCACGCAAGTACAGGGAGAACATACAGACGCGGGCCTGGGCCTTGACCCTAGGACCTTCTTGCTGTGAGACGAATGTGCTAACCACTACACCTCTGAGCCGTCTATGGAACATTCTCCTCAAATTACTCAACATTATGCCATGAAAGAACCTTCAATCTCTTTTTGCACTCTGTAAAGAGGACTAAAGAAAATACTTTAGTAAGTTAGCACTCACGCACACATTTTCAAACTGCTTAGCTGGAGCCTATCTCAGCCAACACTGGGCAAATGCACAGCTCGCCAGACCATCACAGGGCCAACACACACACAGAACCATTCACACTTCCCCTCACACCTAGGGGCAATTTGGAACAGCCAAATAGCCTAATGTGCATTTCTTTGGACTGTTGGAGGAAACCAGAGTCTCTGGAGGAAACCCGCACAAGCACAGGGAGAACATGTAAACATGCCCTCATGCCCCCTCCGAGCACCTTCTGGCTGTGAGATGGATAACCACTACACCACCGCACCCTAAGTAAACAAATAAACAATCGTACTTTGGAAAAATTAAATACTAACCGCTTAGCCTGCAAGATCTTCCCATTAAATGCTTGCAAAAATATTTTCTCGTACTTAAATAGAAATAGACTGTATGTCTAATGCATCAGTGCATTTAACGTTACCATGTATTTTTAAAGGGGAGGCATGGTGGTGTAGTGGTTAGCGTGTCCACCTCACAGCGAAAAGGTCCTGGGTTTAATTCCCAGGCTCGGTGAGGGCGTTTCTGTGTGGAGTTTGCGTGTTCTCCCCATGCTTACCGGGGTTTTCGAGTACTCTGGTTTCCTCCCAAAGTCCAAAAACATGCACTTTATGCTAATTAACGGTTTCTCAATGCACCTGGGTGTACATGTGTGTGAATGGTATACTTGGACTTGCAAGCTGTTCAGGGTGTACCCAGCCTTCGCCCAGAGTTGGCTGAGATGGGCACCAGCCTCCCCGTGACCCTAATTAGGATTAAGCGGCTTAGAAAATGAATGGACGAATGAAAGGCTCGTCATCCCACAACCCTAGTAGGGTTGGGCAGTTATAAAAGTACGTATTTATAAAGCATTTAACTGCATGACTTCATATAAACTATGAACAAATTCATTATGTTTTATAATGCTTCAATAAGTTGTAATTATTAACATGCAGTGCATGTTAAGGCAAACTTTGTTGACATGAAGGTCATATTAATACTAGAAGACTATGAACATGTTCGTATTAAGTTATAGTGCATTCATAAAGCTTTACACATTTAACCATTCATTCATTTTCTAAGCCACTTAATCGTAATTAGGGTCGCCGGAAGGCTGGGTACACCCTGAACAGCCCCCTGGACCATCGCAGGGCCAAATCACATACAACCATTCACACACACACACACACTCTCACATCTAGGTTCTATTTTAAACAGACAATTACCCTCCTGTGCATGTTTTTGGACTGCGGGAGGAAACCGGAGTACCCAGAGGAAACCCATACAAGCATGTGAAAAACATGCAAACTCCGCAGAAACGCCCCGAGCCGGGGAATCGAACCCGTGACCTTCTTGCTGTGAAGCAGATGGACGAACCACTGCACCACGTGCCACCCTCATAAAACATTACACATTTTATTTTTTTTATTTTAATGTGTTTATCATTTTGACCTTTACCAAGATGAAGTGGCTTGTGAAGATGAATACTAGCCTACAGAATACGGTTAACATCATAACATGTTATAAATGTGCCCATAGCCTGTGATAGATGCGGTCCGACCAAATATCCTTATATTGTAAACGGCCAAATGCTAGCTGACTGAAAATGCCAATGTGTCACAAACAAAGCCCGCTGCGCCATGTAATTTTTCATGCTTCTGCTGTTTGTCATATTATGCACAACACCAGAATTCTGATCCAGTGACATTACCTCGAGTGGTAAATATTTCATCCTCAATCATTAGCCGCTACTAAAACAACGCAGCTTCAGTGCTGCCAAGCTTTAATTTTTTTGCCCAGATGACCCATGACAGGGCTTCTCAGGAGACTCGCCGATCATTATTATTATGATAATGTACTTCACTCTTGTTTGGTCAAAAGAAAATAAAAGCACAAAACAGATTAATTATGCTTCCAATTAGAAGTAATTAAGAGAAGAGCAGGCAGAAGGCAAAGCTATTAACGAGCCGTACACAGACATACTGCCGTACTGTTTACATTCCCTGTGCAGCCATTATTGAGAAGCAAGACCCGTGAGCACCTCGGCTTTCTGTTCGTCCCACTGGGACGCTGCAAACCCTGGAACCCATTTGAAGGGACTGCAGAAGGAATTACAAAAACTATTCTCATTATATTTCACCAAGCATGTGCAGCAGTGATAATCTGAAACATTTATTCATTTGCCAAACTGTTTAATCCTTTTAGGGTCACGTAGAGGCTGGAAATTCAGCCGACTCTTGGCGAATGCGGGGTGCACCCTGCACAACTCGCCACTCCATTGTAAAGCCAAAACACTCATACTCACACCTTGGGGGAATTTGCCTAATGTGAATGTCTTTGGGCTGTGGGAGGAAACAGGAGTTCCCAGAGGAAGCCTACGCAAGCATGGGGAGAACAAGGAAACTGCACATACACTCTTGCCGAGCCTGGGACTCAAACCCAGGACCTTCTTGCTGTAAAGCGGCTGTGCTAACCACTACTCCATGATCTGAAACCCAACCCTAGTCTAGTCTTGAGGACCTGCTACAGTACGACAAACTCCTGTAGTGCATGAACAAGCACTACATCACACAGCCTTAAATTAATATACCATTAGAACCAGCAGGAAGCAGATTGTTTGCACTTAGCAGCATTAAAACGTTAGTTTAGTAGTAGTAGTAAAACGTTATGTTTTTATAAGGAATTTCTTGAGTTTAAAAGCTTTTCAAGTTAGTCTTCATAATTAGTTCATATAATCACAGCTTCCTCACAGCACACTCAGAACACACTACACTATCATGCTCCTCACCAGTCTCAGTCACCTGACTATTGACACTTCCATCACATGACTCCGTCACATCCTCTGCACACCTGCTCAGTGTAAAGTAGTACCCCTTTGTCTCATTTCCAGAGCATACTAAGCCTTTGTTTTTTTGTTACCTACCATTTGATTTCTGTTTTGCCTCTCATATCCTCTGTCTGTTTGCCTGATCGGTGGAACTCTGCCTGTTTATTGACTATGTTTCTGGATTATGTTTCTGGATTGTCTTTCTGTGCTTTATTAAAACCATCGTTTTATTTGAATTTACATCTGATATCATCTTACGCGAAACAGAACGACACATATGAGAGGTTTAAAGTTTTAGCTATAATATTTTTCTTTATATATTTATAATAATATATAATTATATTGTATTTTTGTAGGGTGAGAGTCACAGATTTGTCAGTCTTTTGATTGTTCTGTGAAATCCTCATTAAATAAATTCAAAAAGAAGTAAAAAATATACACAAGCCTTGCGTTAAAAAAGTATATGGAAAAGTTAAGGTTATGACAAAGGGGTGGAATTGGCATATTTTTTTTTTCAGAGCACCATTAATAAACATTTCATTAATTTATAAAATACATGACTCGTGCCTAACAGTGGCATAGTGGGTAGCACGTCCGCGTACTCGGTTCAAGTCCCCAGGTGTTTCGGTGTGGAGTTTGCATGTTCTCCTCATGCTCGTATAGGTTTCCTTATACACTCCGGTTTCCACCGACAGAGCAAAGGTATGCATGTTAGGCTAGTTGGCTGTTCCAAATTGCTCCTAGATGTGAGACTGAGTGTGAATGGTTGTGTTGGTGTTGCCCTGTGATGGTCTGGAGAGCTGTTCAGGGTGTACCCCACCTCTGCCCTGTGTTGGCTGAGATAGGCTCCAGTCTCTCTGCGACCCTACTAGAATTAAGTGGTTCGGCAAATGAGTGAGTGAGTGAGTGAGTGAGAGTGACTCATGCCTAGTAGGCTATCCATCACAATTCAGTGGCTAAGTAAAGCTACCAACATCATGCTTCACTATAGGCAATGAATTGTGCCAGTTATAAAACATTTTTTTTTTTTTTTTTTTTTTTTTACAGCTGTCATATATTTAACCTCATATATGTACAATAGAAAAACATAATGTACAATCTTTTAGGTATAAGACAATTTTTGAGAAAAAAATATACATTTTTTACATTGTGAAGGTAATTCTGAAGAGCACTAATAAAAAAACGGATATTTGAGTTTGGGTGAAGTTCATTATTAAATATCCCCCATTGAGTCTCCCCATGGATTCGTCCTTATTTTGTCTCAAGGACGAAGAAAACCTCCTTTCTTCACAAATGTCACCTTTAGCTTCATATTACGAGGTCAAGTCTTCCGTAACGCTATATTGTGAGCGCGAGTGTTCATTGTTAATAGCCCTGTACAGACTGAAGTATACGTGACACGTCATTTTGATTTGTTTTGCTAGATTTGGATCCGAGTGGTTCTCTGATGCAGCTGCAGTCTCATTGCATTTTGATAGATTTTTTTTCAACTGTTCTTTGTTTCCTGTCTGAATTCATTATGGTACACTTCCATTGGTTGGTCCAATTTCCCAGCTGCTCGTTTTACAATGTTTACACAAATTCGTAACTGTGTAATTTAAATGAGATAAAATAAATCAGGGTATTCAAACAGTCAGAAAATAAATTCTGTGAACTTTATGTGGGTAAAAAAAAGGTTGGAAAACACATTTACAGAGCTGACTGAACTTCCTTCTGTTTCCTTCCTTTTGTGTTGGGTGAAGTACCTAATTTCCTGCAAGCTTCCAGTTTTGTGTGGGTGTTTGACCATTTATCATCAGATATGATATATCAGATGCCCTAAAGTGAAAAAAAATAATCTGGACTAGAAGTGGTTTAAAGTTAGTTGAATGTGTGTGTGTGTGTGTGTGTGTGTGTGTGTGTGTGTGTGTGTGTTTGGGGGGGTGCTTAAACACAACTGGCTGTGTTTGTGATCAGTCCAAATAAAAATCAAATCCAGAAGGTGCGTCACTTTGTGTAGCCACAGCTATCATGAATCTACAGTTTGGGATAAAAAGAAATCAGCCACAACTTTACAGCTTGTTTTTTTTTTTTTTCATAGCATTTTATGCATGCAGGCACCATACTTAAGTAACCATCAACTTGATTTATAACAAAAGTCTCATTATTGTTTTTAAGGATTAAAAATGCAACCCTTGATAGTAAACTTTGCCACAAATAAAACAAACAAACAAACAAACAAACCGCTAAAGGGCATGAATCTGTCTCATCTGCCAAGTTCATCTCACACTGTATCTCATACATCATTTTTCTTTCATAAACCTCTGATAATACTTGGTTGAAGCAGTAAAAACTTGTGCAAAGTGATAGGAACACTGTAGAAACCAATAAAGATGTAGTATGGTCTCCATGGACACAGAGAACGTGGGTAAACTTTAGACATGTTTAATAAAACATAGTGTGGAGGTGCTTGAATCAGAATGCAGTAAGAACCTGATAAGGAGGTAGCCGGGATGACACTGACATGATCTAAAACCTAGTAGTGACCCGTGGATGAGGTCGGACGGATACAGTGAGAATGTAGCGATCGTTTAGTGCGATCTGATTGGTTGTAGTAAGAACGTAGTACGAATGTCTTGGACGTGCTACGTGTGATCATGTGTGGTACGAAATTAGTGAGAACATGTTAGGCAAAGTGAAGAACCTGGCATGGATATAGTTAGAATGTAGATTTGTATAGCGCCCCCTCTAGATTGGGGAATGCAGGCCATCCCTAAATGGTGCTGTCATGATGTTGTGTTGTTGAGTTGCCGAAGTAACTCAGTATCTCAGGTTTAAAAGAACCACCTCGAACAGACCTTAGGCCCGTAAGACTGGGCAAGGAGGAAAAGAGAACACACTTTCCCTAGGTCAAGCACTTTTCTTCAGTCCAGCAGAAACAAACATGGAGGCAAGGGGTGACTAAGACGTCTAGCAAGTCCAGCAGGATGTAGATTTTCTGTCTGGGTTTTCTCCCTTAGCCTTTACTCCACTCAGAGCTACGCATCAGGAAAACACCTTACTGGGTCCCAAGCTGCTCCAGTCAGGATGGTGACAGCCAGGATGTCCGGTCAAGACACTGTAGCTA
>JAQMYF010000025.1:36623803-36637071 GCA_030014195.1 Neosilurus mollespiculum
GTTTTATTTCTCTTACAGAAGTGCAATCCACCAACTGTTCCATGTTTTTATTTATTAGGAGAGACGTATCTGTTTTAAATCGATTCACACTTACAGTACCTGTATACATTTCCTCCGCAGCATGTGTGTGTGTTTCTCTCTCTTCTAGTTAATAAGATAAAACTCGTCTGTCCTGAAGATGTCGGAAAACTTACAAATAAAAAAGTTCCAGTTTTAACTCAGACGGGTACAAAGCTCTGACACTGGAGACTCCTTCCATAAACATGTTACACAAACATATAAACACATAACTCCCTACATCTCCGATCGAATGAACTGCTACTATAGAAACGATAACACGTTTATATAAACCTGAACTGATGTCAGAAACAAAGTCTGACCAATCAGAATCTGGCATTCTGAGTAACTATATGAAGACTGATGATCAGCATACGTCTGGCAGGCGTTCGTTGACGTTTCTGTCCAGTACCACATTTAGTTTCTGTAACGTTTATCCAGGCGTTTAGCGTGGATGTTTCGCTACAATTAGGCTGCCGCTTTGTCCTGTCAGCAGGTACGCCACCACGAAGTGCTCGACTGCACTCCGTCTCGGTGTTGGAACGGTCAGCTTTCTGGTCCTGACACATTACTGTGTCATTACAGAACAGTGTGTCATGCTGGCTGTCGCGAGTTTACGCCACCTGTCATAAAGCTGACACTAACCCAAACTGTGTGTGACAGGAGGCTTAAAAAAGCGCTCGCACTGTTGTGCCTAGTTTCTGACGAACCGCCTCGGGAAAGTTAAACAACCACAAATCTGCCTCTGTGACTAACACTGACACCTACACTGAAGTGCAACTGTGTGTGTGTGTGTGTGAGTGTGTGTGTGTGGAGTTTCTCACAGTGGAGATATAATACAGAGCATTATGACACATTTAACCCTCTAACAGAATATTCCAGATCCAAGACTGTTTTCTGTCCACATTCAAACGTGCAAGGAATAAAACGCTCCGTGTCGTGCTGTTACAGGAAGATCATCCACAACACCGGGGTGTGATGAAGCGGCGTTACTGCTTCCACCCTGGAGTTCAGTATTTTCCTATAACAGGGTGTCCTGAGGCGTGTTCTGTTCACTAAAGCCTAGTAGGGTTGCAGGGAGATCGGAGCCTTTCTCAGCTGACTCTGGGTGAAGAAGGGTAACACACTTAACAACCCACGAATCCATCGCAGGGCCAACACACACACACACACACACACACACACACCTAGGGGCAATATGGAACAGCTAATTAGCCTAATGTGCATGTCTTTAGACTGGTGGAGGAAACCCATGCAAGTACGGGGAGAACATGCAAACTCCACACAGAAACGCCCTCACCGAGCCCGGGACTACCAGGACCTTCTTGCTGTGAGGTGGATATACGAACCCCTACACCACTACACCGCCGTGCCGCCCCCCCAAAATTAAACATATTTTGTGGAAAGTCCATGAAACAGAGTCGTTCCTGTTGCTTATGAATAAACTTGTTAACCAAACACTGGAACTGGAGACTCCTTCCATAAACGTTACATCAATGACTGAAATTGAAACTGTTTATGTCATGTGTTACTAAAGCTTCGGCCTGGCGTAGCCAGAGCTACTCCACAGTAGACCATTTCTTTAGCCTTCCAGGAGTCAACTGGCATGATATTGCAAGTGTTCTGCGCAGTTCCGTCAGAATCCACGAGAGCCAGCAAGCTGCTCTGGGGACCGTGAGGGCGTGGCCTCCATTCACGGAGAGGTGGATTGAAATTTACCGTGTGTCAATTCAACCGTTCCAACCGTGAAGGAGTCACATGTGAGACGTACATGATCTACCGGATGTTACCGTAGACTTCCCCGGATGTTAAGATGTGCAGCGCAGTTACTGTGGTTAGACATGTAGACAAATGCAGTGCAAAATCCGCCGGAATGGTAATCACAGCCATGGTACTCACGCATCACCTGAACCTTAATGAGCCCCGCACTACCGCACTGACCCACTGCTGCTATACACATCACATCAACATCTTCTGACCAATCAGAATGCAGGATTTCTCGGCTCCTGAGTGACGCTGAAGGTGGGCGACGATCAACCTAGAGATTACAGGTTCGAATCCAGGTTGATGCTGCAGCCATCCGCAGCCGGGTATCCATGGGAGCCGATTGGCCGTGGGGGTTAGGGGTATACGCTCGCCTCCCTGTCTCCCTAGTCATTCGTTCAAAAGGGGTGGATATCGCTTTCTCTCCCCAGACACACATGCGCAGCACCTTGCAGGTGGTCGTATTTCAGAAGTGTCACAGAAGGGGCTTGTGCTTGCTTACGCCACCCTCTGGTTGGTGGAGCTTGTGTGTGATGGGGAGGTAGGAATTGTATACGATTAAAATTAGGGGGGAAAAAGATTCCAGGATTCTTTAGCGGTAATCATGACATTATTACTGCGGATATAAAGTTTATCTGCTTAGTAGAGGACTTTTCTTTCAGTGTAAATGTAAAAATTCCTCTAAACATTAATAAATGGAAAGGTTCTCCCGGCCCGGTGTGAATAAGGGCATTATGGGAGCACAACATATTTCTCTTCCAAGTTGCTGAGTATTTTAGCAATAAAAATTATATATCCACTTCACCCCAGTCCAACATGGAAAAACTTATAAATAACTTCCTTCGGTTGCGTTGAGGCTAACACACCTACAGCGAAGGCATTCAGAGGATAGGGAAACCCCCCTCCCATTTTAAACCCCCCCCTTCAACCCCCCCGAGATGAGCATCATGCGTGCTGTCATCCGAAGCACGACTCTGGCACCGCTCGAGCCCAGACATTCCCGTGCCAAGGCACGTTTTTCCGTGAACGCACAGTTCCCCCGGAGCGCTCCTAAATGGAGTCCAGCTGGTGGTACGGCGTGCAGCGTATTAGCGGTGCGCCATCGTTACCGCACCTTCATCACGCTCTGCTGCTGTTTCGTTCGCAGGCGTGCGATGATGAATGGCGTGAATGTGAAAGCGTGACGCGCCAACCAGGGGCTGTTGTTGTTGTTGTTGGTTTTTTATGGCCTGTGTTTTTTATGGTCCTTTTGGAGAGTGAACAGGAAGCAGGGTTTTTTTTTTTGGTTGAAAAGACGTTAGTTCAGGATCTGGTGGGTTTTAAAGTGTAATGGGGTTTTCGGTGAATGTTCATCAAGGCGCTAGTCAGTCAGGTGGACGGAGAGGTAGAAAGATGGAGCCGGTGTGTGGAGAGACAAAGAGCCAGACGGTGAGAGAGGGGGAGAGAGGAAAGGAGAGGGAGAGGGAAAAAATGGAGGAAAGGAAGATAGAGTGCGTCTCACTCTGCTTCTCGCTCTGGCTAATTGGAGAGCAGCTCCACACGCTGTCATCATTAATCACCGGCGCTGTCGGCTGCCTGCCCAGGACACTGCTGAGGCCGAATAAAGCTCACACACACACACACACACACACGCACACACACACACACACACACACACACTGCTGACTGAGCAATGGGAGACGTCAGTAACCTCACATCCTCCACCTCCATTCCAAACCCCATGAGACTGAATCCTCAGAGAAGAGAGAGATCAATCAAACAGGTGTAGTCCTGCTGAGGAGAAACATGTCAGGGACTGGGATTGTCCTCTCTCTCACACTCACACTCTCACACTCACACACACACACACACACACACACACAGGCGACAGAAACGGAGCGCCGACTTGCATATTGACTCAGCTGAGTTATAAAGAGTAGAGAGAGAGAGAGAGGTGGGGGGGGAGATAAATGGGACAGTGAGATGGATGAGAGACGTGATGAACGAGCGAGAATGTGATGAATCGGTGGAGATGGAGTGTCTTCCCCTCTGTTTCACCTCTCTTCCTGTCTTCTCTTCTCTTCTCAACCATTCAAATATAAGTCATGTGACTAAAGTTTACAGCCAATCAAGCGACACAGACATGTGCAGCATTTAGAGCTGGACGATATGATATTCCATATCGATATCATGATAAATTATACTGCGCTGCTTAACATTCCGTGTGTAAAGTTTAGAAAATAAAGTTTTCCACTGAATCATTACTTTTTCCCTTTTTTCTATTTGGTTTATATTTTTAAATAAATCGTTTTTCCCAGACATTAAAACTCAGACTAACTGATCAACACTGACTGAAATGAATAATAAAATCGCTCGACGTGTTTTTATTTATTTATTCCACTCTTTCCTTCAGTTTAAATACTTTTAACAATGATTATAAAATAATTTACTTACTTTTTTGTATCAAATATTTTTATTAGTTAAATTTAAATAGAATTTGAAATTTTTTAATTACAGTATATGTAAAAAATTCAAGGTAGATTTCCACTGTAATTGGATGTTCTTTGTTAATTTAATGAAATTTTATTTACTTATTTATTTTTGGGTAAATCTCTGGGGGAAATGCACAATTTTTGGAAAAAAGAAAACAGTTACAATAAAATTACAAAAATCATTCAGTTCTCTACTCTTGATAACCTGATCAGATATTAGAATAAATATATAAACACACACACGCACGCACGCACGCACGTGTATATATATATATAATATATATATATAATATATATTTGCAATGAAAATTGTTGTAGTTACGTTCGTCTTCCACTAGGGGCAGCAGAGACAAAGATGATGTGAGATCTGCGTTCTGGGTGGCACACAGTGACAGTGCGGTTTCACAGGTTATATTAAAGTATTTTAGCAGCGCTTACACTGTTATTGCCAGCCATGATGGATATTAATTTTAAGAAATATCTTTTTTATTATTTTATAAAATTAATCTAGCAGTTTCCATGTGTCCTCTTTTGAGACCCCTTAAATCGCATAATGAACTTCATGGAGACCCAAACGAAAACCTTAAGAATCTTAAGAACCCACAAGGTACAACAAAAACATGGTTTCACCATATCTGGAGGCATTCACCATATAGATGTGATGATGTCCGGTACACACATCAGCTGTATTTATTATGAGTGTTTTTTTAATGTCAGAATCACGACGCGTGTGAGATTAGGAGTGTATTATTGATCATGGAATGAATTTTTTATTAGAAAAATATGACTCACTTGGACATCATCATCATCATGGAGTTGGTCTTGATAACCTTTAAACCTTCGGTAAGAAGCGTTCGCGGGCAGTGCTGACCTTGCTGGACTATTCGAGGTTCTCTGGAGTGATCAATTCAGTTAATGGTCCTGTCAAGTGACACCTGTGCAGTGTCCTCTTCTGTCTGAAGTGCTAATGAACTCCGAGTGTGTGTGTGTGTGTGTGTGTGTGTGTGTGTGTATATATATATATATATATATATAAGCATGTGTGTGTGTATGAGCGAGAGAACCCAACTCTCACTCCAGCCTGCTTTAACAACCTTTAAGATACATGACAGTGAGATTACAGTCTCTACCACAGCGAACACTTATAAATATTCAGATATCCCACTAGCTGTGGAAGCTAGCATCGGGAACTCGCTCGGAATCCGAGTGACCTTCATCAGCCGACCCTGCAGCCCTCATACGGAGCTCCAACAATAAGGGCCATCCTCCTGAGGGTCGTGTCGGGGACGAGTGATAAATATTTCTCCGCTAACAGACTTCTGTTGTCGCCTTTTGGCCTTTGTGTGGCGGGAGCGATCCATCAGCGTGAGTTCAGGCCCTCCGCAGGGTTATTATTGGCCTCCTGTGGAGCCGTGGTTAAGAGTCACCCGATTGTCTGATGCTGAGGAAGCACTTTACGCAACAACAGCACTGTGGACCAACAACCAGAGCTGTATGCCGAGTTTAACCGCGGGAGATATTTATAATCTGTAAAACCGTCCCAAATAACCGTTATACAAAACTCCCGACAAGCCGGACGAAGAGAAGGTGGTCCATTCACCAATCACGTATCTCAGGTACTGCTGATCTGGGACGTCTTAGTTAAAATAATTTAAGAAGCATCTCTAATAAATATACCTGACGTGAACTACGCTCTTATCTACAGTTATATAACTCTATTAGTCTAATAGAGTTCATCTTAGGCGTGGTGGCGTAGTGGTTAGCACGTCTGCTTCACAGCAAGAAGGTCCTAGGTTCGCGTCCCCGGCTCGGTGAGGGCGTTTCAGAGTGGGGTTTACATGTTCACCCTGTACTTGTGTGGGTTTCCCCCGGGTACTCTGGTTTTCTCCCAGTCAGACATGCACATTAGGCTGTTTTTAATAGCCCGTGGTGTGAGAGTGAAGGTTGTATATGTGTGTCGGCCCTGTGATAGTCTGGCGAGCTGTTCAGGGTGTGCGCTGCCTTTACCCAGAGTTGACTGAGATAGGCTCCAGCCTCCTCAGGGCCCTCATAAGATGTAGAGGTTTAGCAAATGAAGGAATTTTATTTCATGCTAATGAACATATTTTGGAGAATCATTAGGAAGAAAGGGGGCGGGGCTTGCAGTGGGAGAGAGATAAACACTTACTCACCCGCCCACAGTCCCAGATTTGACTAATTTTTTGACTGGTGTAGAGAAGAAAAATGTTTTTGGTATATATTTGACCGACACAAAACACGTAAATGTTAGCAGGTTCGCCATTAGCATGATCATCTATTCATTCATCTATTTGCTGAAGCACTTTAATCCAACTAAGGTCGCGTGGAGGCTGGAGCCTGTCCATCACAGGGCCAACACTCAACCAATCACAGTAACACTTCCTTCTAGGGGCAATTGGGAACATCCAGTTAGCAGAAGGACGTGCTCACCACTACACCACCGTGCAGCCCATAATGATCTATAATATATCTATAGTATAACCATATGTTAGTACTACATATCTACTGTGTGCCGGCACAGCGGCACAGTGGTTATCACGTCCGCCTCACAGCAAGAAGGTCCTGGGTTCGATTCCCAGACTCTGGGTGTTTCTGTGTGGAGTTTGCATGCTCTCCCTGTGCTTGTGTGGGTTTCCTCCGGGTACTCCGGTTTCCTCCCACAGTCCAAAAACAGTAGGCTAATTGGCTGTTCCAAATCACCCCTAGGTGTGAGTGTGAGTGTGAATGGTTGTGTGTGTGTTGGCCCTGCGATGGTCTGGCGAGCTGTTCAGGGTGTACCCCGCCCTCACCCAGAGTCGGCTAAGATGGATGCCAGCCTCCATAATTAGGATTAAGCGGCTTAGAAAATGAAAGAATAAATGAATATCTACTGTGGACAATGAAAAGATGAGAGGAATTAAAAACATAAACGTAATCAAGTTATGATTTATTTCACAAAATAAGACATTCTGTTAGGTGTAGAATAGCGCCACCATCTCTACATAGCACTCTTTCATTGCATTCGTTTCCCGCATTCCCTTCATTCCTCCTCTAAACTCTGCCCAGCTTGTAGAATAAGTCGCCGTAGAAAATATGTCACATCTGTCTGTTTGTGTTTTATTTCTTTGAACTGTACAAGTACAAAAAAAGAAAAGAAAAAAGAAATGGCAAATTTCCAAGAACAAACTGGCTGTCAGACAAGTCATGCTTGCTGGAGCACTCGAAAGCAAAAGGAAAAAAACACAGGCGAGGTGACAACCGAAAGATAAATGAGATTGTTATAAAAATGCATTGTGGAAAGATATTGATCTCAGAAAATATTGTTCCTGTACCAAAGTGGCAACCAGCGCGTTCAGATGGTAAATGTTTCCCCAAGTACAAAGCCAAGCGCTCAAGAGAAAAATAAATATACTTTTATTATTAATAAACTGAAATAAAACTTTGATAATCAAATAATATTAAAGTGATCAGTTCCTTTATTCTCAGGAATCAAGCGTCTGCGTCCGCGCGGTCCTGTGCCTCCCATCACCGCGCTTTACGGAAGTGACTCCATCCATTTCAAGCTCCCTTCTTGCTTGGAGCCTCTTTATTGGACGGTCCTCATCCTCTTCTCGACCTTTTCCTGGCTCTCTCTATCTGTGTGTGTATCAGGGGTAACCGAGCGCCGACGCCGAGCCCAGTCTCTGGCCATAGAGAGCGTACGGTGAGTAGTACGGCGCCGTAGCAGGAAGAGAGTGCAAAGGTAAGGAAGGCGCTCCGGGCATATGGGGCTTGCTGTAGGGGTGGTAGCGAGCCAAGCCGAGTCCAGGTGAACCCCGAAGAGAGAAGGAGCTCGGAAGAGCCCCGGGGCTGTTCGGAGGGGGCAGGTGGAGGTGGCAAGAAGCAGCTGAGGAAGGGACGGAGGAAGGATAGGCAGACAGGAGCTTTCCTTCCATGCCGTTAAGAGAGGTATGAGTGCGCAGGTGCGCCAAAAGTTCCTCGGAAGTGGCAAAGCGCTTGTCGCATGGCCCGCTGACGGAGACCCAGTTGCAGGCGTGAGGAAGGGAGTCACTAGGAAGCATGAAGCCATAGGTGTAGAGCGGGTGGGAGAGAGAGCCGGAAGCACTGGATGTGGACAGAGAGCCAGGATGGAGTGCATGGAGGTGTGGGGAAGGGTACATCAACGGGAATCCTGACTTGAGAGTTGAGGAAGGGTCATGGACGCAAGTGTTACAGTTGCTTCCCCCTAAGTGAGGCGCGCTGGGGTAAGTGAGGCAGTATGGGTCACGACACAAGCCTTGCATAAAGGATGGAGGCGACGTCCCCGTTAAAGGACTGGAGCTTGGGTGTTTCGCCATCCCAGCAGCGCCCACTAAACCTGACTTGGCGGGGTCCAACCCAGAGACGAACTGGGACGGATAACCAGCATAGGCACCAACAATGGAACCGTGGTACCCCAGGGTGGAGGCAGGCAAGGGGAAGACGGAGTGTCCTGGTTTGAATGGTGAAATTGGGGCGACGTGGCTGGAATTAGCTAAGGATGTCTGTGGTGGTTGGGAATCATTCTTGCTTTCTGGTCGAGGGCTACTCGAGGCACTGCCACTGCTGGAGTTGACACTCGCACGTGCCTGGCTGGAGTTGGCAAGCTGGGCATTGTCCAGTCTGCTATTGTCTAAGTCTTTTTTCCCGACGCGGTCACTGCCGCTGCTGCTCTCCGTGCTGGAGTCCGAACTTCCGGTTTTGGAGTCTACGCTGAGGGGTTTCTGCGTGGACGGAGACTGCGTCTGGCGGTGCGCGTGTGCCTGGCCTGGGGCATGCTGGGATGGTGAGCAGGTCCTCGGAGATGAGGCGTGAGAAGCGAATGACGGGCACGTCGTGGTTACAGAACTCCCTCCAGAAGTCCTGTACCCGGATTTCTCAGCTGTCCCGCTCAACACGACTCCTTCCTTCCGGCATTCCAAGCTGTTTTTGGAATAAGGTTTGAAGCTGGACTTGTCCTCCAGGCCCTGCTGCTGCTCCGCTGATTTGAGACCCGAACCGGTCTGCCGGCCATCTTTGTCTCCCAAGTTGCCCGAGGACAGCGAGCTTAGCTTGGAGGATGAAGGAGGATCCGGCTTGCCGATCTGGGAACAGGTCTGAGCCAGAAGAGCCAGCGGACTCTTCTTAGCATCCAGCTGAAAGAAAGAAAGAAATCGAGACGTGTAGTTAGGTTCAATTTATTAAAAACACAGTGATTTTGAACATGCAGGCGATGGGAGCGATCTTCTGGGACTCCAGACACATCCAGGACGCTGAGGAGGAAACTAGTGTTTCATTCATACGTACAGCCTTCATTAATAAGATGGAAATGCCTGGTGACGTGTGGTTTATGGAACTGCTCTGGAACGTCCGGGCTGCGCTGGTTTTCATGGTTTTATATACATGAACCCCTCTAAACTCGAATAGCTGAAGCGTTTTCACACAGATGGAAGTCTTCTGGCCTCGAGATTCAGACCCGATGCATTTTACAGCTGTGGTTTTATAACCCGGTTTGTTTTTAAACAATAACCCCAGTGTTAGAATCATGAAATATTTATTCCCATGGTTTTGACCCAAGAACCCGACACTGATCCCAACACACCACCTGTTCATAAAAAACAACAACAACAACTAGCACCTATCGTCACTTCCACAGGTTTCTCTCCTAACACTAATCTTAATAAATATAACATGACAGATTGCTTTATGAATATTTATTAGATTTAAAACGAAAGCGTATTCACGGGATTATATCAGCACTGACCCACTGAACACGGAGAACAGAGCTGGTGTGTGAACAGGTGAAAATAATCCCACTGTGATTGAAAAAGTGCCGGAGAAAAGCGTAGGAGGAAAATAACGGAAAACATTTAAAGATCTGTTTTGTCCTGATAGAGTCGCGATCGTTCGTAATAAAAAAACACTTTCTTTTTTCTATTCTTAACAGAACGGCTTCACTTTTTAATCTTATACAAAACAAACCCTATAACGATTCCACTCTTATTCCGGCACGAGGTTTATACACACCGTTTATTTATATTTATATATTTCTTGCTGTTATTTTATTCCCATTTCCATTTTTTAATATATAAAACTTTCAAGTTAAGTACAACATAAAAACAAATAAATTAAAAGAAACACAAATTTTTACAAAAACATTTTTTATAAATGAAATCAGTGTGTTTCTTTGGTTAAAGAATTATTATTATTATTATCATATTTATGTCATTATGTATTTATATTTAATACATTAGTAAACCAAATAATGTATTTTTGTTTCTGAAATCTCCATTGCTTTCTCAAAAACTAAATATTGGAATAATAATAATAATAATAATGATAATGATGATGTTTTATTAATAAACATTCATTATTATTATTATTATTATTATTATTATTGTTATTATTATTATTATTATTATTATCAGTGCTGTTGGCATATAAATGCAAAAAAAATGTTTTCACTAAAACAGAGTAAATAATAAATTAAATTATAAAATAATATTAACTGTATAATTATTATTATTATTATTATTGTTATTATTAGCCATGTAAATTGACAACAAGTTATTTTTACAGCAAAAATAAAAGAGAGCAAATAATAAACTCAATTATGATTTATAAATATTATTATTATTATCAATATCATTATTATCATTATAATTGTTATTATTTTTATTATTATTATAATTGTTATTATTATATTAATAATATATTATATATAAATAATATAAATGTTATTGTAATGATTATTATTATTAATATTATTATTATTGTTGTTATGATTATTATCATTATGATATTAATAATATATTATATATAAATAATAATAATGTCATGGTTATGAACATTATTATTATTATTGTTATGATTATTATTATGATTATTATTGTTATGATTATTATTATTATTAATGCACTTGTGATTGTTGTTACGATTATTATTATGATTATGATTATTATGATTATTATTATTATCATTATGATAATTATTGTTATGAATATGATGATGATTACTGTTATGAATATGATGATCATTGATGTACTTGTGATTGTTGTTATTATTATGATTATTATTATTATGATTATTATTATGATTATGATTATTGTTATGAATACCATGATTATTAATGTACTTGTGATTGTTATGATTATTATTATGATGATGATTATTATTGTTATTATTATTATGATTATTATTATTATGATAAAGATTATTATTATTATTACTATTGTTGTTATTATTATGACGATTATTATTATGATGATTATTATTATGATGATTATTATTATTATTATATTATTATTATTAATGTGATTATGTTGTTATGAATATGATGATTGTTGTTATTATTAATATTATGATTATTGTTATGAATATGATGATGATTAATGTGATGATTGTTGTTATGAATATGATGATTATTATTATTGCTATTACTATTACTAATATTGTTATTATTATTATATTATTATTATTATTATTATTATTATGATGACGGTTGTTATGAATATGATGATTATTAATGTACTTGTGATTGTTGTTATCATTATTATGATGATGATGATTATTATTATTATTATGATGGTTGTTATGAATATGATAATGATGAATGTGATGGTTGTTATAATTATGATTATTAATATTATGATGATGATGATGATTATTATTGTTGTTGTTGTTATTATCATTATATTATTATTATGATGATGATGATTGTTGTTATAATTATGATGATTAATATTATGATGGTGATTATTGTTATGAATATGATGATGATGAATGTGATGGTTGTTATAATTTAGTTATACCTCGATGGGGAGCGGAGCGGAGCTGAGCGGCTGCAGGTAGTCCGCGTGGAGCATGTGGGCCGCGCGCGCGCTCAGCATTTGGAGAATCCGGACAGGGAGCCTGTTCGCGTGGCGCACCGGGTCCGAGAGGGGCAGCGGGGCAGGCGCGAGCCGTGGAGCGCGGGGCTGGGCTCGTGAGACGCGGTCCGGGTGCGAGGTTCCGGCGGGGCAGCGTGTCTCCGGGCTGAGGGGGCTGAGGGGGGTGAGGGGGCTCGGTGTCCGCGCGACTCCAGAGGCCCAGGGCACGTCGCTCATGTGGCGCGAGCGCGTCGTCGTCCGCTTCTCATCTGCGGCGCGCGAGTATCCGCATGGCGCAGCTTCCCAAAGATCGGGGCAGATATCCAAACTCGGTGAGAGAGAGAGAGAGAGAGAGAGAGAGAGGGGTCTCCGAAAAAACAGCAAAACTCGTCTCTATGGAAACGAAACACTCCCGCGCGAGCAGCAGCTCATCAACTCCGCAAAATTCACCCCACACCTGGTTATTTATTTATTTACACATCAAGCAGCACCAAAACAAAAACAAGGCGAAATGGATCCGTTAACCGAGCAGAGAGAGAGAGAGAGAGAGAGGGAGGTGACACGGAGGAAAATCCCGCTGTACATCCGGTCCCGTGCTCGCGTGCGTCCTCGCTCGCGCCGTCCTCTCCACTGTCGCTCTGTGCGCGTCGCGCTCGCGCTGCTTTCCCTGGAGCTCTGAAGCGGCGCTTTTCAATCGGACAGCAGTCAGCCAATCACAGGCGGAGTGGGAGGAGACTGTAGTGAAGGGGGCCGGACATCATCGCCCACGACACCCCTCCCCCTCCCCCAGACTCTCAGTTCTAGAGGAGGTGTGTGGTTCCGCATGACCCAAATAGTTTGCAGGAATGGAGTTAAATGTATAAAACAGGAGGGAAGTGTGAATACAAGACCGAATAAACGGTCATGGGTGTCATCATGTTCTTCAGAAATGTTTTTAAATGACTGAAAAGTTCCAAAATTAGACTAAATAATCCTCTTAGCGGGGCAGTGGTGGCCTGGTGGTAAGGTGCTGGGTTACGGATCCCAAGGTCGGGGGCTCAAGCCCCACTATCACCGGGTTCTCACTGCTGTCCCCCCAGTGCAGCTAACTGGGTTATCAAAGGCCGGCCATGTC
>JAQMYF010000025.1:36663344-36677787 GCA_030014195.1 Neosilurus mollespiculum
CACACACACACACACACACACACACACACACACACACACACACACACACATGTGAACTGAAACACAGCTAAAGCTGAAACAAAAGCAGCCATTGTCCTCCACATGGTGAAGTTATCAGCACTCAAATGAAGGAAAAACACACTTCCCAAAAACACACACGTCCCCTTCTGAACACAGAGGCCACAAATTAGGTCAGAGCAACAGCAACACACACGCACACCCGCACACACACACACACACAAACACACACACAGTATAAAAATCCAATCAGACGTGTGGGAAGGTGTTTGGCGTTTCTTCAAATACGACATGAACCATTTCAGGAGTAACTCATCATCACCACAACATCCACATTCCTGCTTCACACTTCGACATGCTTTCGTTTGTTAACACACACACACACACACACACACACACACACACAACACTCTGCAACTTGAATAAAATAATTCAAAATAATTGGTGTTATAAACGTCAATCAAGCCCTACGATGGTCTTGCGAGCTGTTCAGGGTGTACCCCACCTTCGCCCAGAGTCGGCTGAGATGGGCGCCAGCCTTCCCGCGACCCTAATTAGGATTAAGCGGTTAAGAAAATTAATGCATGAATGAACTTCCATCCTCAATCCATATGCAGAGCCCTTAATCCTTCCGGTGTCATGGGGAGGGTGGAGTCTATTTCAGCTGAATCTGGGTGAGAGCGGGGTACACCCTGAATAGCTCGCCAGTCTATCACAGGGCCCAACACAAGCATTCACACTTACACTTACAACTAGGGACAATTTGAAACAGCCAGTTAGTCTAATGTGCTGTCATGGGACTGAGGGAGGAAACCGGAGTACCCGGAGGAAACAAACACAAGCACGGGGAGAACATGCAAACTCCACACAGAAACACCTGAGCCTGGGACTCGACCCAGGACCTTCTTGCTGTGAGGTGGACATGCTAAGCCCTACGTGTTTAAGGGACGACGACTGTGGTAGCGCTGGTACGTTTGTAAGTTTTTATAAACCCGAGTCTGTATTAAGTGTTCAATTTTCCAACATATTACACAACGTCATACATCCTTTACGGCTTCAACTCGAACTCTAACCACTGACCAGCCACGTTTCCTCTCAGCTCATAAAACCGCTGCTTAAAAACCCAGATGCTTTCATTACCTCACTTCATCTGTCTGGAGTCACATGAACAATCATCGTAGTCCGCTGCACTGGTCCAAATTCCAAGTTAAGTTAAAACAGCAGTAAACACACTTTCCTCATCACCTTTTCGGGATTTTCCCCCATTTTTCTCCCTAATTTTAGTCATCTCCAATTCACACCCTTCAAGCATTGCCTTCCCTATCATACGACCACCTTTGACCAGGGAGGGGCATAAGCATGCACATGCCCCCTCCATGACATGTGATGCTGCCACCTGCCTCTTTACGAACTGCTGCTCATGCACATTCGGAGGCGACCTAACACACGGAGGGACCTAACACACGGAGCTCACAGATGCCCATGTTGGTTGGTGGTCGCTGTGAGTGACAGGGAAGTTAGTGTATACCATCCCTCCCTCCTGTGAGAGTTCGGCCAATTAGCTCCCGTGGACTCCTGGTCGTGGAGGGTTGCAGCGTCAACCTGCAATCTCCAGGTTGATAGTCATGCACCTCATCGATTTTCCTTTATCGCTGACACTGGAGACTCCTCATGCGGAAACATTTATACTGAACACCTAAACAAACTGTTACTATAGAAACGGTAACACATTAAAACGTTAGGAATTAAATGTAATTATTATTATTAATATATTCACACCCAGTGGATACGAACAGGGCGGCACAGGAGAGTAGTGGTTAGCACGTCTGCCTCACAGCAAGAAGATCCTGAGTTCCCACTAGGGTGGCAGGGAGGCTGGAGCCTATCTCAGCCGACTTTGGGCAAAGCCGGGGTACTTCATGAACAGCTCACCAGTCAATCACAGGGCAAACACACACACACACACACAACCATTCACACTCACATTCATACTTAGGGGCAATTTGGAACATCCAATTAACTTAATGTGCATGTCTTTGGACTGTATAAGAAAACCTGAGTACCCAGAGGAAACCCACGCAAGCACAGGGAGAACATGCAAACTCCACACAGAAGCGCCCTTGACGAGCCCAGGACTTGGACCCAGGACCTTCTTGCTATGAGGCAGATGTGCTAACGTTTCTTAATTCAGTGTTAATATATCACACCAGTGAAGGTGATCCTCTCAGATTCGGGTTCTGTGCATCTTCTGCTGTTGTGTGTAAACCGCACAGTTGGAGATTTTCCTGCCGTAACACACGGAAGAAACCTGACGCGACTCGGCGAGAATCTTCCCCAGTGGTCTCCGTATGCAGCTGAAGCCCTTCTGGGAATGGAAAACGTCGCGCAGTACGCAGAATTTTTCAGATCTGTCACTATGAAAGTACCAGAGAGCTTCACAGGATCGTTCCTCTACATCTTGTTTATTCATTCATTTTCTGAAGCGCTTAATCCTAATTAGGGTCACGGGGAGGCTGGCACCCATCTCAGCCGACTCTGGGCGGAGGCAGAATACACCCTGAACAGCTCGCCAAGCCATCGCAGCCTCTACATCTCAGGAACATTTATTACATTAAGGGTTTAAATCTGTAACCTTCTGGTCTTATTAACCATCTCGCAATTGGTGTGGTCCAATCAGAAAGCTGTTTCCCAGGCAACCGATGGAGCATCAGACGTTGGTTGAATTTACAAGCTCACACAGCCTCAGTGTACGTAGTGGGCTTTATATCTCAAACTCTCTGTGTTTATCTGAAAGGGTGAGAGAGAAGCGCAGGTGAACCAGCCAATTAGAAGCCGGATTTCATGGCATTTCTGGGGAGAGAGAAAAGTTTGTTTGACTTGAAGTTGTTTGTATGAGTCATTGTGATTGGTTTACTGTAGTAATGGCGGATGATTGGATCGCAGGAATAACAATCAAAGTATTGATTTCGGACAGTGCGGGAGATCCATGATTGTTTTGGCTGAGCAGTGAGTATAAACGATAGGAATTAATTAAAAACTAACACTTGACTTGGACAATATCAGCGAGCTGGGTATTAATTATTAATTAATAATTTTTTAGCCAATTAATTATTTATGTGTGGAACTTGCATGGGTTTCCTCCGGGTACTCCGGTTTCTTTCCTCTGTAATAAGACACGCACAGTAGACTAACTGGCTGTTCCAAATTGTCGCTAGGTGTGAATGGTTGTGTGTGTTGGCTCTGTGATGGACTGGCGAGCTGTTTAGGGCCTTCACCCAGAGTCGGCTGAGATAGACTTCACCTTCCCGATGACCCTGGTAGGGTAAATGAGTGAATGAATGATTTAATATTATTTATGTTAATGCTTCTGCTGTTTTTTTTTTTTATTTGAAAGAATAATGAATTAATCAATTAAGATAACCCCCTCCCCCCCACCCACCCACCAACAAAAATGGAATGGTGCCCTCCATGTATATGCTCTACTGAGATCTGTACATTATTAATAACCTGCAGTGTGAATACAGTCATTAACAGGTTAGTGAGATGACTTGGGCGTAACCCTCTCGTGTTTTCCTTCTCTAGATCCTCCTTCACATTCCTCACACATCAATCTGAGATAAAACCACCAAACAACTGATATTCATCTGGAGTGAAAGTCAGGATGATGAGGGAAATGAAATGACGATGTTTTTTCCAGCGTAGCACGAATTCATCATAAAGACGTAACCTTTTAGCCCCGCTACCTTTAGCAGCACCAAGACACTTGATTAAAAGCCAATCAGCAGCCATCAGTCTTGTCACTTCAAACAAAAAATTACTACGCTGATCCGCCCACCTCATTAATCTCCCAGCGAGTGGCGACCGCTCAGGGGTCGCGATGGACAGACACAAATCACGGGGTGGAATCGTGGAACAATGTCCCCCTCCGCTGATTTCCATTTAGACTGAACTGGAGATTTAGTGAATAAATGATGAAATGTGTGGAATGTTACCGAGAGGTTTCTGTACTTTATTAATACGGGAGAAGTTTCATCTAAAGCCCCTTACAGGAGGGAGAATGCACTGTACAGGCTCATGGTGCTCTGTAAGGACGTCCCGTTTCTAAACACGGGATCCAGATATCACAGGATGAGTTCACTGTGAACATCACATTCCAGGAATCCAGTAGAAACAAAGTGCTGAAGGAGGATTACCGGGATTTCAGATGTCACGTGAACTTACAGTCATGTAATGTGATTGATGCCCAGTACAAACTTAGCATCATGGGAAATTTCAGGAAGATAAATATGAATGTGATATATGTTAAGTGGCATCTACACAGGAAGTGGTGAGAGACAAGCGACCAAGTAAAGTCAGTGAACGGCGGTGAAATGAGCGATGAGAGGTGACATTTACTCAAGCGATGTGAAGTACGGAGATCAACTGAGCTGAACTTTCACGTGATGCCATTTAAGCGATACTCATTCATTCATTCCTTTTCTAAGCCACTTAATCCTAATTAGGGCTATGGGGAGGTGGGAGCTTATCACAGCCAACTATGGGCGAGGGCGGCGTACACCCTGGACAGCTCAGCAGGCCATCAGGGCTTAAGCAACAACCAATCAGAGCTGAAAGATACCGTTGATTGACAGATGCCGCCAGACACTGAGTTCCCGAAACATTTTTTTATAGAGAACAATGAACACGAGTTTAATGACTCCGCCCACATCACCACGGACAATCAATTCATTATCAATGTGTGCTTTACGACCGCACACAGAAATTTTACAAAGATAATAACCGGAAACGCCATGCACGGGTCCACGGTTCCTGTGAGTTTATATTTATATACATTTAACTCTTCCTGGTTCATGATGATGAGTCTCCATACTAAACCTGCCGCACAATAATAATAATAATAATAATAATAACAATTATAATGATATTAATAATGTGGCGGCATGGTTGCGCAGTGGTTAGCAAATCCGCTTCACAGCAAGAAGGACCAGGGTTCGGTTCCTGGACTCGGGGCGTTTCTGTGTGGAGTTTGCATGTTCTCCCCGTGCTTGTGTGGGTTTCCTCCGGGTACTTCGGTTTCCTCCCACAGTCCAAAACCATGCACAGTCAGCTGACTGGCTGTTGCAAATCACCCCTAGGTGTGAGTATGAAGATTGTGTGTGTTGGCCCTGTGATGGACAGGTGAGCTGTCCTTAATGTATCCCTCCTTTGCCCATAGATGGCTGAGATGGGCTCCAGCCTCCCCACGACCCAATAGGATTAGGCGACTCGGCAAATGAATGAATAATTAATTAAGTGTAACTAAGTGATTTTTAATTAATCTGCAGCTAAACAATCTGAAGAATCTCGAAGGGAAACTTTTAGGAACTGGATTTTCTGTTGTTGAGTCCATTGAAGGAACCACTGAAGACCTTCCAGTATCTTAAGTTTCTGATCCTTGATAAGATTTTCTGGGAATTTACAGCTTCGGCTGTTGAGTCATTCCATAAACTGGAAAGCTCTAAAAGATCCAAAAGAGCCTCGTACAGATCTTCCATGAACTATCAAAAAGAACCTGTGAAGATCTTCCAGGAATTTGAGACTCTGTTGTTCTAACAATGAGAAGAACCTCTGATTTCCCTGAAACTAAAGGTTCTGCTGGTACAACAATTAGAAATACCCTGAAGAACCTTCCAGAGGTTTAAAGGGTTCTGCTGCTCTTGAGATAATGCCTAGAGCAGAATGATCTGAGAGTTCTTCCAAGAACCTTTAGTTCTGCTGGTGAAACTATAAAAAAAAACCTTACAGGAACCTTAAAGTTCTTCCAGACATCTGAAAAAGATTTGGACTTCCCAGAGAACCGCTTAAAAGATCTGGCTAAAGGAAAAGGGACACACACACACACACACACACACACACACACACACACACACACGGACAGAAGGGATGAGTGGACATCCAGGCCATGGAGATCTAATGTAATGTCGTTAGTACTCGGTATGGACACATCAATCACTTCCTCTCAGATACGTCTGTTTTCAGCTTCATGCACAAACAGAGAGAGAGAGAGAGAGAGAGAGAGAGAGGGACAGAATCACACACTCGTCCTCTTGTATCCAGAGTCCACTGCAGTTCCTGGGAAAGCTAGAATCCTGCAAAAGGTTATTAGTATCTGATGAAAAAGAGAGAGGGAGAGACAGAGAGAGAGAGAGAGAGAGAGAGAGCAAAATAGAGAGAGACAGTAAGAGAGAGAGAGAGAGAGAAAGTGGGGGAAGACAGGAAAAGAGACAGAGGGAGAGGGAGAGAGAGAGAGAGAGACACAGAGGGAGAGTAAGAGAGAGAGAGAGAGAGAGAGAGAGAGAGAGAGAAAGAGAGAGAGAGAGAGAGAAGTCTGCTTGCACAAAACCTGCCAGAAGGTTACACTGCCAGTGTGTCATAAATTACCCATGACAGTCCACCAGAACGGGCTGCGCTGTAGGGGTGCTGAGAGAGAGAGAGAGAGAGAGAGAGAGAGAGAGAGAGAGAGATTGAGAGAGAGAGAGCAGGGGGTGGTGGCAGCTGTCTTCTCGCCCCCGCTTGATGAACGAGCCTCAGACCAAGGCAGAGAATACATCATATCACCTCTAATGGGGCCCCATTTCCCCGGCCATAACTCAGCCGTTTAAAAATAGAGAGGAGCGGGTGAAATATGGCGCCGTATATCGCCCCGGCCTGACACTTTTACGAGTCCTCCCTGCACTACCGAGGCACTGATTGCTATTTCAAAAGAAGGCCGTCACGTCCTGCGCTGAGCACAACCAGCTGCTGCCGAGGGAGAGCGGAAAATTATGGCCTCTGAGATTTGGGTTATCTTTTCAGAGAGTCGTTCAAGCCGCTGATTTACAGTGTTTGCGCTCTGCGTTATTAAAAACCTGGAGCTGCGGCCGTGCCATCACTCAGGCACTTGTGGGAAATTCCTCCGTTAGGGGAAAAAGAAAGAGTACACGTGGAAAGACGAAAAGGTTAACGCTTATGTGAGCTTTTCTTCTCCTCCTGTCTCCCTTTCAGGCTGGATGGGAGAGTGTGTGGAGGAGAGAACCCATGCCTGAACGTTAAATCCTGTAAAGACAAGACGGCCCCTGGGCGATAACACTGCGTCTGAACTCGGAAGCAGGAAGTCAGAGCTCAGAGTCGTGCATTCATATCGTCCGCGTGGACGGCATGGGGGCATCGTGGTTAGCTCATCCGCCTCACAGCAGGAAGGTCCAGGGATCGGCGAGGGCGTTTCTGTGTGGAGTTTGCGTGTTCTCCCTGTGCTTGCATGGGTTTCCTCCGGGTACTCCAGTTTCCTCCCACAGTCCAAAAACATGCACAGTAGGCTGATTGGCTGTTGCAAATTGCCCCCATGTGTGAGAGTGAGTGTGAATGGTTGTGTGTGTGTGTTGGCCCTGCGATGCCCTGGTGAGCTATTCAGGGTGTACCCCGCCCTTGCCCAGAGTCGGCTGAGATGGGCGCCAGCCTCCCCACGACCCTAATCAGGATTAAGCAGCTTAGAAAATGAATGAATGATTGAGCTACAAAAATGGGGGTGGGGTGTGGGGGTGTGTTTTGTTTGAAACAGTCTGCGTTGATGATGTAAAGCAGGGCTCTTGATGATGTAAGCGACCGTGTTGCTGTGACATTGTGTGCTGAACTTCAGGTTGACCTTTTGAACTTTACAAGTGAGAATTCCAGGTTAAAGGGTGTTTTTTTCAGTTTTTCATAGTTGGATGCAGGTTGCAAATATTAATCAAGTGCAGCATAATCATGTAAGTGTGTGTATGTTATTGTGTGTGTGTGTGTGTGTGTGTGTGTGTGTGTGTGTGTGTGTGTGTGTGTGTGCAGACCACAGCTGAGCTCCAAAAGCTCCAAAGGCACTCCACAGGCAAAGCGGCCTTCATGGCTAAACCCACATTTCCTTACCATTTCCATCTGCTCTCTCATGTTTGTTCTTGTGTGCTGGACCGAGTCTCAGAGATTTACATTCCAAAGGCGTAAAGACGTCGCCTACTTCAGCCGCCCCACTTCAGGTGTCTTGTGTCCTCTATGAAAATTCCTTCTCTAGAAATATTTCCAACACTGGATCCGTTTCCAGGAACATCAGATGTGTGTCTAGTGCATCAAACACGGGAACTCTTGAAGGAACTAAAGATCCTCAAACATACCTTCAGTATATGGACCACAGGAGTTTTTTTGTTTTTTTTTTTGTAGGAACTTCAGGTGTTTTTCCACTACAGGAACTCTTCCAGGAATTCCATGTGTTTTGCCATGTGTGTTCCAGAACTCTTTCAGGAACCTAGCAACGTCCACTGCAGGAACCTTTTCAGAACTCAGGACCTTTTGGCTTGCTTCCATCGCAGGAACTTTTTAGTAACTTGGGAACTTTTAAAGGAGAACAAATATACATTCATTCATTTTCTGAACCGCTTAATCCTACTAAGGTCACAAGGAGACCGGAGCCTATCTCAGCCTGGGTGAAGGCGGGGTACACAATGAACATCTTGCTAATCCATCGCAGGGCCAACACACACAACCAATAACCCTCACACTCACACCTAGGGGTATTTTGGAACAGCTAATTAACCTAATGTGTGTGTCTTTGGACTGTGGGAGGAAACTGAAGTATCCAGAGGAAACCCAAACAAGCATGGGGAGAACATGCAAAGTCCACACAGAAACACCCGGAGCCCGGGAACCAAACCCAGGACCTTCTTGCTGTGAGGCGACGTGCTAACCACTACACCACCGTGCAGCCGGAGTTCAAATGTTTTCTTAATTAATGCTGTTGGAGGAACCTTTTCAGGATCTCTTTCAAAAAAACCCTCGTCTTTCAGCATGTTTCTTGGACTGGAACCTTTTCAGGAACATATGAACTTCAGTTGCGTTGGCATCAAGGAAACCAGGGCTGATTTAAGCTGTCGCGGTGGACTTTCTAGAAATTCTTTACTTCCTGTTTCAGAGCTGTTATTTTCCCAGGGGCCAGGAACGGTCGAGTTAGCTGCGGTTCTATTGGTTAAACTCACTCACATGGTTTACATACTTACAGTATGTACCTAAACTGGAATAAATGGATTTTTTTTGGAAACTATCGAGTAAAGCAGGCTAGCCTGCATTACTTTGCTTTTAGGTGCGCTAGCTAGCATTGCAAGCTTGTCATTAGGATATGCTAGCTAACTATATTGGTAACTATATATATATATAAAGTGCTAATAAATCTGTAAAACAACAGAATAAAATTTAGTAAAGTACCATTATCATTGCAGTAACTAAAATTAAATAAATAATGCTAGCGTAGGCGATTGCTAGCTGCTGTAACTTAAAAATTAACATTTCTAGTCTTGCGTGTGGGCGGCACGGTGGTGTCATGGTTAGCATGTCTGCCTCACAGCATGAAGGTCCCGGGCTCGGCAAGAGCATTTCTGTGTGGAGTTTGCATGTTATGTAGGTTTACTCAAGGTACTCCGGTTTCCTCCCACATTCCAAAGACATGCACATCAGGCTCACTGGATGTTCCCAAATGCCCCTGGGTGTGAGTGTGAATGGTTTTGTGTGCGTGTGTTTTAGCCCTGCAGTGGTGTGGAGAGCTGTTCAGGGTGTCCCCCTGCCTTCCTCAGGAGTCGGCTGAGATTCCTGAGGCTCCAGCAGTAGAAGAATAAAGCGGTTTAGTAAATGGATGAATGGAAGGAGACTGAAGTAGTAAAATTCAACGACTATAGTTAATTTAGACCGTTAGCTCGTTTAGCGTGTAAAGAAGCTCCTTTTGTCAGAATGAGCTTCGGGTTAAAGATATAAACTCCAGCCTCTGAAGGGAATGGTTACACGTGTTGTCCTGCTTCTTGTGCCTCCTCTGCCTTTCTTCTGCACCCTATAACTTTTGCGAGGGTTTCGACCCCAAAGAAAACCATGTAAACTTCAGCACTCAGCATGTTCAGCTCTTTCCTGTTATTAAACCCGGCTCGGTCCCTGCAGACACATCTCTGTTAGAACGCTCTCTTTGTACTCGACAGCGGCAATGAGAACCGCTCGTAAAGTTATTAGGAGCTATCACTGACCTTGACTTTTATTAAACTGGAATTTACGGGCCATCTTAATGGAATTTTCTTTCTTTCTTTCTTTCTGTTTCTTGTGCAGTGTGCTAAGCCTTTCAGGAACGTCTTCCAAAACCACCCCCTCATCTTCAGCACCCCGACTCCTCCCTAATCAGTCTATTAAACTCTGTCCTGGACTCCTGCCACCAGCACATCATTTATCTCAGAGCCGGCCAAGAAGAATTATTGTTGTGTAAATCTCCAAGCCTTTTAGGAGATCAAAGTTCCAAGACATAAATCACATTAGCCCAAAAATCCAACACACACACACACACATGTGAGGGAGATTCTTGGGTAATCCTTCTCCTTTTTTCCACCCCCAAACCCCCACCTGTTCTTTTCCCTTTTTGACTTTTCCAGACTGTTCCACTGGACACCAAGTTCTCCTTGTCACCCTGTTATTCTCAATTCAGGAACCCGTTTCTGATATTAAATCTTTATATGAAATAAATTAATCATACAAAAAAAAGGAGCTGATTTTCCATTTCGGTTCCTCTGATTTAACCTGGGGAGGCGTGGTGGTGTACCAGTTAGCACGTCCGCCTCTCAGTAAGAAGGTCCTGGATTTGAGTCCCGGGCTTGGCGAGGGCGTTTCTGTGGATGGAGTTTGCATGTTTTCCCTGTGCTTGCGTGGGTTTCTTCCTGGTACTCTGGTTTTCCTTCCACAGTCCAAAGACATACACAGTTGGCTAATCAGCTGTTCCATATTGCTCCTAGGTGTGACTGAGAATGTGAATATTTGTGGCGAGCTGTTCGGGCTCCAGCGATTTCTGGTATATTTTTATTATAAGAATCTTTTTCAGGAACGCAGGAACTTTCAGGTCTGTATCCACTGCCGTGTGGGAACTTTCAGGACCTACAGACATTTTTCATTCTTGTAGGAACCTTTTCAGGAACTCTTGCAGGACCACATGGTGCATAAAAGCATGTTTATTTTCACCCCAGGAACATCTCCAGGATCTTACCAACCCATTCAGAAACTTGTCTTTGTTGAAGGAACTTCATCAATTCAGGAGATTTCAGTAACTCTCATTTCCATTTCTGGAACCCTTTCAGACACTCGAATAGGAACAGAAGAATTTCAGGAATATTTTCAGGGCATTGACGTTTTCAGGAACTCGGGACCTTCACGTGTGTCTCCATCACAGGAACTGTCCAGGAACGTATAATGTTTTAGGACCTTCAGGCAGTTTCTCCTAAAGGGACTCATGAAGTCTTTCAGTATCTTAAGACCTTCGACCTTGTTTCCACCACAAGAATCTTGTCCAGAACTCTTGAAAAGCTTCAAGAAATTCAGGCCTGTCTTTACTGCAGGGACCTTCTCAGGAGGTCTACATGCATGTTTCAATCAGTAACACCATCTTTGGATTTCAGGAATTCAGGCATGTTTTCATCACAGAAACGTTTTCAGGAGCACTTGGGACTACCAAAAGGTTACGGTTAGGTTTTTTCCAGCAAATATCTAAAATATAAAATGCCATGAAGCTTGACCAGATTTCATTTACATTTACAGAAAAAATATATTAAGTGTAAAAATATAAGAAAATAAAGCTGTGTATACAGACTGTGTTTGTACTGTGGGTATATGTTATAAATCCTGTTTAAAACACAGCACACTCATCAGAACACACCATACTGCTCTCAACCAACCAGAACACGCCATACTGCTCTCAACCAACCAGAACACGCCATACTGCTCTCAACCAATCAGAACACACCATACTGCTCTCAACCAACCAGAACACGCCATACTGCTCTCAACCAATCCGAACACACCATACTGCTCTCAACCAACAAGAACATGCCATACTGCTTTTAACCAATCCGAACACACCATACTGCCCTCAACCAACCAGAATACACCATATTGCTCTCAACCAATCATAACACACCATACTGCTCTCAACCAACCAGAATACACTATACTGCTCTCAACCAATCTGAACACACCATACTGCTCTCAACCAATCTGAACACACCATACTGCTCTCAACCAACCAGAACATGCCATACTGCTCTCAACCAATCCGAACACACCATACTGCTCTTAACCAACCAGAACACACCATACTGCTCACTCTCAACCAGTCAGAGCACACCATACTGCTCTCAACCAACCAGAACACACCATACTGCTCTCAACCAACCAGAATACACCATACTGCTCTCAACCAACCAGAACACACCATACTGCTCTCAACCAATCCGAACACACCATACTGCTCTCAACCAATCAGAACACACTATACTGCAATAAACCCATCAGAACACACTTTTCTGCTCTAATTAATCAGAACACAACACACTATACTACTCTAAACCAATTAGAACAAACCATACTGCACTCAATCAATCAGAAAACACTGCTTTCAACCAATCAGAACACACCATGCTGCTCTCAACCAACCAGAACATGCCATACTGCTCTCAACCAATCCGAACACACCATACTGCTCTTAACCTACCAGAACACACCATACTGCTCACTCTCAACCAGTCAGAGCACACCATACTGTTCTCAACCAACCAGTACACACCATACTGCTCTCAACCAACCAGAACACACCATACTGCTCTCAACCAATCCGAACACACCATACTGCTCTCAACCAATCAGAACACACTATACTGCAATAAACCCATCAGAACACACTTTTCTGCTCTAATCAATCAGAACACAACACACTATACTACTCTAAACCAATTAGAACAAACCATACTGCACTCAATCAATCAGAAAACACCATACTGCTCTCAGCCAATCAGAACACACCATACTGCTCTCAGCCAATCAGAAAACACCATACTGTTCTCAACCAATCATAGCATGTTATACAGTGGCTTGCAAAAGTTTTCACCCATTTTCCCACTTTTTAGGCATTTTTCCTATTTTGTTGCCTTACAGCCTGAAATCGAAATGGATTTTTTCTTGGATTTTATGTAATGGACCTTCACTACACTAAATAGAACAAATTGGTGAAGTGAAACAAAACAAAGTATTTTTAAAAATGGGCAGCCCAGTGGTGTAATGGTTAGCATGTCCACTTTACAGCAAGAAGGTCCTGTGTTCGAGTCCCAGGCTCAGTTCCAGTCTGTGCGCAGTATGCATTTTCTCCCTGTGCTTGCGTGGGTTTCCTCCGAGTACTCTGGTTTATTCCCACAGTCCAAAAAAATTATGGCTAATTGGTGGTTTCAAATTGCCCCTAGGTGTGAGCGAGAATGTTTGAGTTTGTGTTGGCCCTGCGATGTTCAGGGTGTACACAGCCTTCACCCAGAGTAGGCTGAGATCGGCTCCAGCCTTCCTGTGACACTAATAGGATTAAGTGTTTCAGTAAATAGTAAATTTTTTTTTTAATTCTCTAAAAAACTAAAAAGCAAAAAGTGGTGCATGCATACATATTCACCCCTTTGCTATGAAGTTTCTAAATAAGATCTGGTGCTAACAATTACCTTCAGAAGACACATAATTAGTTAAATAAGGTCAATCGGTGTGTAATCTAAGTGTCACGTGATCCTAGTGTATATTCACCTTTTCTGAAAGGCCACAGAGTCTGCAACACCACTTAGCACCATCAAGCATGTGACACCATGAAAACTAAGGAGCTCTTCAAACAGATCAGAGACAAAGTTGAGAAGTACAGACCAGGGTTGGGTTATAAATTATATCTGAAAGCTTAAAAATCCCACGGACCACCATTAAATCCATCATCATAAAATGGAAAGAATATCCACCAAAACTCATAGACTGGGCAAGGAGGGTATTAACCAGCAGGCCAACAAACCAAATGCAACCCTGAAAGGGACTGGAAGGCTCCACTGTGGGGACTAGAGTAACAGAAGAGTGGCTGATTAAAAGCCATAGCTTTGAGAAGAAACAAGAAAGCAGGTTTAGAGATCACTAAAAGGCCTGTGGGGGACTCCCAAAACAGATTGAAGAAGGTCTTCTGTTTAGCTAAAATTTTAATTCTTTTTGACCATCAAGGAAAACACTATGCCTATCACAAACCTAACACCCCTCATCACCCCAAGAACACCATCTCCACAGTGAAGCATGGTGGTGGCAGTATCTTGCTGTGGGGATGCTTTCCTTTTGGCAGGGAAGAGGAAAGTGTTCAGAATTGGGGGATGATGGATGGTGCTAAATACAGGCAAATTCTTTAAGAAGGGAAAATTTTGAAGAAGCTGGAGCAGTTTTACTTTGCAGAATGAGCAAAAATCCCAGTGGCCAGAGGTGCAAAACTCATAGAGCCATACCCTGAGAGCCATACCTTAAGAGACATACCCTGAGAGCCATATCCTGAGAGACATACCCTGAGAGCCATACCTTAAGAGACATACCCTGA
>JAQMYF010000025.1:36744089-36755028 GCA_030014195.1 Neosilurus mollespiculum
CATGTGGGTATGTGTATATATGTGTTCATGTGTATGTAGGTATATTGCACATATATAGCTTAGTGTAGTTACGTTAGTTGTCATCTGTGTACTTTTCTATAATTGCTTCTAAACTGATTTAATTGTTCCTGCAACAGTTGACAGTAAAGATCTCTTTATCTCTTAACTTTATTACATGGTAACATGTGAATTCTCATGATATCACATGGTATAAGCTGTTTTGAATAATATCAATAGAGATAGAAATCTGGGATTGAGGTGTTAATGAGTAAGACAGGCCTCAGGGTCATGCCGAGGTTAAACAGCAGATGTAAAAATAGTTCTGGGTTAGAAGTGTTAACGAATAGTGTGTGTGTGTGTGTGTGTGTGTGTGTGTGTGTGTGAGAGAGAGAGAGAGAGAGAGAGAGAGTAATGGTGGTTTGTCATCAGGAGTCATTAGTTATGATCACTACAGAGCCTTGTGCTTAATTATTCATCCCAATACCCCCCTTCTTTTTCTTCTTCTTGTGTGAAATATCTGATCTTGGAGGTGCACAAATCTAATATATGTCAGAAATTGTTACATTTTGTGTCTGGTGGATGAATGTTGTCACACGCGCTAGCTTCATACTCTACGCATCTTTACAAAGGAGAACTTCTCCCCACTCGTCTTGCTTCCCCTTTTTTTTTAACTTTCCCCCTCTTTATCATCCTCCTCCGCATTGTTCTGTCAAAACCCGGCACAAAACGAAAAGCTTGGGAAGGAAGGACGCCAACCAAAAACAAGGCAGCAAAGTGGGGGGGGGTTGGTGTTTTAATGAATGCGAGAAAAGAAAGAAAATCGATAAGAAGAGAGATAACGGCGTGGATCTCCTAAATCAGTCTGAAAGTTCTCGGGTGAAACCTTCCAGGACGAAAAAATAAGCCAGTAAAGAAAGAGTTTGGGCGTGTTACGTGACAGGCAGCGCAATAAAATACGACAGGCTAATGATATTAAAAGCACAGAGTTGTTGAGACGCCAAGTCCAGGTCCCATAAATCCGCCGAGGGCTTCCATGGCCTGTCCCCGTGCTGCGTAATTAAAGGTGATTTATGTGCTGGATTACATCACAGAGAGATACTTCATATTCCAGCCCTACTTTATTAGACAGCCTGACAGGCGCCAAAAAAATATCGTCGCAGTTGCCTCGGCCGTGAGAGAGCCTCGCTCGACGCTCTGTCTTTTCCCTGTCAGCACGCCCCGGCTGTGAAGGATTAAGGTCCATGTCTCCTCCTTCTTCCCCTCGTTCTTTCTTCAGCCGCTCCATCTTTCTCTCAGCATTCACGATGAATCTCTCCATCTCTCTTTCTGTGTCTCTCTCCCACTTTCTCATTGCCTCATTAGGGTTAATTTTTCTTTCACACTCCTAAAATTCCGTTTCTTTTGCTCCTGTTCGAGCTAATATAGGTATAAGGAATTTAGGTGGATAACTTTATATGCATTTATATTGGTTTGTGGGCGGCACGGTGGTGTAGTGGTTAGCACATCCTCCTCACAGCAAGAAGGTGCTGGGTTCAAGTCCCCGGTTTGACGAGAGTGCTTCTGTGTGGAGTGGGCATGTTCTCCCTGTGTTTACGCTGGTTTCCTCCAGGTACTCCAGTTTCCTCCCACAGTCTAATGACAGACACATTAGAATAGTTGGCTGTTGCAAATTGCCTCTAGGTGTGAGTGTGAATAGTTTTGTGTGTGTGTGTGTGTGTGTGTGTGTGTGTGTATGTTGGCCCTATGATGGACTGGCAAGCTGTTCCAGGTGCACAACGCCTTCACCCAGAGTTGGCTGAGAGCGTCTCTGCGACCTTAAGAGGATTAACCGGTTCAGCAAATGAATGAATGAATTAATATATTTGAATGTTTTTGTGTTTAATATTAATAATTTATAATTTATAAAAATTAATAATGCTAATTAGCTTCTTATTGTTAGCTAAAACTTTGGGAATCCACACGAACAAATCACACTTAGAAATATCAAACATCAGTTAACACCCCTCCCCCTACCCCCCAGAATTAACATAATGACTAGGCACAGGGCCGAAAAGAAGAGAAGGAAGGATAGATAAAGAAGGAGGAAACTGTAAAGTCTGCTAGCAAAGCAGGAAGAAAATAAACCCACACCAACAAAACCAAATCACTAACGCTTACACTCAGGAAATATCAATCATCAGCCCGAGAGCAGACGCCTTGCTCGGCTAATTACGCCGCTACTCTGTGACTCGGCGAGAGTCAGCACTTTTCTGATTTCTGCTGACAGGAAGTTGTTTAGCATGATGTGTTTTCTTCACATCTTTTCAGAGCTTTTCCTCGTGAAGAGGAGTACGCCCACACGTATACAGCACAGCTAGTCACAGCACGCCGTAACTCTGTGTTCATGATAACAAATGTCAAAGCTTGTTTTTCTTCCACTGACGATTTCAGTCAATAATGTGTGAAGAAGTAAACAGGGATGCAACAAGTAAGGGGTATAAAAGATGTAAACATGGTGTAGGGCAAGAAAACCTACCCCCGCTAGGTGTTATTAGCATGCCAGCGGTAGGGCTGCTTGATTTTGGCAAAAATCATAATCACGATCCTTTTGGTCAGTATTGAGATCACTTTTATTTAACATGGTCACTCACTGAATTTCGGAGGCATTTACTAAGATTAAAAACAAATCTTTAATGATAAAGATTTGTTTTTAATCTTAGTAAATGCCTCCCAAATTATATGAGGTATGTATAGGTATGAACCCTGTGTCTGAAATCGCTCACTACTTACTGTATGGTGCACTATTATAGTGAGCTCAGCATTTTGCAGTTGTGTCCGAATGTATAGTGAGCATTATTATACACTAGTGTGCATTCAGTGTATCCCATAATTCATCATGAAAAGTACAGTACATCCCGATGGTCACCACATGCAATGTATTCCATAATGCATTGCGTTCTTCCTAATGACGGGAGGCGTGAGACAAATTCAGGAGTTCTCGCTGGAAAATAAAGGCAGTGAAAGGTAGTGAATGAGTGAGTGATTTTTAACACAGGAATCACCTTCACCCGGGACTTCATGTTTAACCCGTGCTGGGGTTTTTTGTTTGTATTTTGTTACTAAGATAAAAAGTCATGTGTGGATTTTCTTGAAGTTTTTCCCAGTGGTTAGCACAGTGCAGGGAAACATCAGTAATAATGTCCAGAAGGGCAGCGTCAGACCTTTCTCGGGTGATTCATGTGCACTGTATATGAATAATTCTGTCCAGTTGTTCGTTCGTTTACTCTTTCTGCAAAGCTAGTGGCGCGTCCCGCCGAGAGGACACGGACAGCTGGTAGAAATGATCCTCTGTAGCGCGTTCCAGGAATAGAAATACTTTGGGAACGGAATTGCACAGCATTAGCTTTGTTATTGATCACCAGACTATAAAGACAAGGAGACGAGATCAGAAAGAGAGAAATACTGTAGAGAACCACGAGAAAGGTGGAGCAGCAGTTGCACTTTGCCGGCTGTTGTAAACGGATGTCTGGTAGAGAGCAAAATATTCAATCGGTTCGTCTCCGTTCACATGGGTTTCTTGTCTGTTTCTTGTTTGGCGAATGCGTTTCTTGTCAGACGAGGTCCGTTTCTGTATGGCGGAAGGTTTAGGGCACGCACTCCACCTGGTTGTACGATTGTTGTGCGTTGGGTGTGCGTTTTATTCAGAACTTTTGCGTTCCTCATCCTGTACTTGTCAGTTCGTATCCGTTAATGTCCAGTGGACCTGACTCATGGCCACATGACTACCCGGCAAGCGTTTGGTGAACCGGAGGATGATTACTGATAAGGACCTCATGGGAACTGATGAATATCAGATGTGTAACGGGGGTCCACAGGACAAAACTGACGACTTCAGTATAAATACAGTTACCGTACATGTACCGGGTCTGGGATGAACAGAGACGTACATCCTCCAGAGTATCGTGAGAGTCTAGAGCAGCGACAGAGACGACTTTTACCACCAGATCATTTTCTTTCATAAAGTTTCTATCCGTCGGACAACAGCTTGTGCAAATGACCACCGTGGCCACTCGCCTGATGCTAACAAGCGGGGACACGTTGATTATCATTATTAATTAGAACTTTTCAAGCACCAAATCAAATCGATACAGCCAAAGGGAAGCGGAATTTCACCGTCCTGCTCGGATTAATCAGGTCGAGGTTTTTATCGGAGGAACCGCCACAGAGGAGGCCTCGTTAGCACAAATGCTTCCGGCTGTGAGAAGGAGATAGAGATTGAGATGGAGATAGATCAGAGCTACTTGTAATTAGAAGGGCAAAAAACCTGCCGCTAACCATTCTGCTAACCTCTAATTCATTCTTAATCCTGTTTCACCCTCCGTCCTCCTCCTCGCCACCCGCTCTGTCGCTATCACCCTCGCCCACTCGCTAATACATAACAAATATTCAGCACTTTCTCTCATTGCTCTGGATCAGAATTAAAAGGACCCCCCTTCCTCCGTAGTTTCGTGTTAAATGAATGTGTCCTCATAAGAGGAAAATGAACCCATTTATCACCACTTTGTCCTCCAGGGACGCTACAGGTCGTTAGCCATCAACGATCATGAAATAATTAGTTTTACTATTAATGTAGCAAAGCTCAGTGTTCATGCTCAGCCATGCGTTTCTTAACACAGAGATTAATTACATTAATGCGCTCAGTGGCTCACTAAAGGCCTTTAAAAACAATTAGAAATGTGCTAGTCAGGCCAGGCATAGTGAAAAGAGACGACGAGTCATTTACAAAGAAAGCTTGCTAGCCAGTAGGCTAAGATTTGGAAAGTCTAATTACAATTCAAAAGCGAATATTAAGGCTAATCTGCAGCGCCAGTATATAAATTTCTTGGTTTGAGTGTATTATAATTAACAGCTCCCCAGTGCAGCTAACTGGGTTATCGAAGACCGGCCGTGTCTCTTACTGTCTGTGGTGAGAGGAATGTAAAAGAACCATTGCTGATTTTCGTAAAGAGAAGCTGCATCTCCGTCAGCGTGTTTCTGCCCTGCGATGGACTGGCGAGCTGTCCAGGGTGTACTCTGCCTGCGCCCAGAGTCGGCTGAGATGGGTGCCAGCCTAGACCCTCATTAGGATTAAGCGCTCCAGAAAATGAATGAATGCATAATTAACAGCCTACTAATTAACAATATCGTTAGATTAATTTTGTTACCAGATGTACATGCTTAGCCTGTAGGCTAGTTGTCACTAACTGTTTGCATAGTATAATTATATAATAAAAGCAAATAATAATGCAAATGTATGTATAACACATACATTCCTATATGTATAATAAACATTATTAAATAGTATGATAAACATCTGGCTAATTCCTAATATCATGAGTGTTATGATGTAATTTCTAATATATGGTGTAATAATGCTAATTAGAATAGCTGGCCATTTAAATCCAGAGTATCAGCAACAAATTTTATTTACAGTTTTAAGACAGTCACATGATAATATTCATGCTTAAATGCTAACATCCTAGCCTAGCCAGCTAATGAACATAATGTCCATTCTAACAAGAATTATGTCTAATAAGATTTGAAGTCCTGGTAGTTAGCCAGGTTTGCTAACTGTGTGTGTTAATCAATTTTTTTTTTTAACAAAAAAAAAAAAAATATTTATTATTATATAGAAGCCCATTTCTGCCACAAGAGAAAAAAGAACGTCCTCTTGTAAGATGTACTTATAAGATGCTAAGTCATAATTAATAGTTAGTAAATCATAATTATAACCTAGCATCTCATAATTATGACTCACCAGGGGACATTCTTTTTTCTCTTGTGGCAGAGATGGGCTTTCATACAATTAAGGATGTAATAATTAAATGAAAATAGATGGTCCATAATTATCATACATTACTTTGTAAGCTAAAGTTATCAAATTTAACCAGTCATGCTAGCATACGTTCATTAAAGCAAAAAAATTAGCACTGGTGCTCTGACTACCTTAACGATGAAACAATAAAACGTTAAGGATAAAAGATGATCAGTGACTATCATATTCCAAGATGTAGCTATTGTTTTTCCACATCATGTTAGCAAGACTAGCTAGCTGGACTGTCATTGCAGCCATGCTAATTTCTGTTCTAATTGACACATGCTAGCATGGTTTCCTAAATATGCTAAATTAAGCTAAAAAATTAATCTATGCAAATCACATTCTTTAAAAATTATAATTCTACTGGTGCACGCTAGCGTGTGATATTATGTTTACATACACACCTGCTAGCATAGCTTTGAATGATGAGTGGGAAGTAGCTTGCTAAGTTTGATTGATTTAGTGCTGCATTCATAAAAATATGTTCTGTATGGGGAAATTACTTTCAACCTTGATGTCCGCTCTGAGAACAGCTGTGTGTGTGTGTGTGTGTGTTGTGACTTATTTCCTGTCATAAGCGGGTCAGTGGATGTTGAATAAGGAGGTCCAGATGCTGTGGAGATTAAAACTGCAGCAACAGGTGGCTCTGAGTGCTTGGCCTTTTAAGGCAGAAGAAGAATGTTTTCCTCCGACTCTCCCACACACAAATAGCCGTCTTGTCATAATTACGTCCCGTTCAGCCATGATAAACGACACACACTCGCTGGGGCACTCTCCCTCACTCTCTTAATCTCCAACACACTGTTTCCTTTTCTGACAAAAACTAAAGATTAGGACTAAAAAATATAAGGAGCGGAAAAAGGAGGTCTCATTTACATACTGTATCCTTTCAGGACTTGTTTTTTTTCTCCTAGTCCCTTCTTCTTCCTGTTGCAGTCATCCATCTTTGAGTTTTCGTGATCGAGAGTGTTAAATATCTGAAAGACGTGTGATTTCAGCTCCATTTTCGGTCACTAAGGTACAGAACCAATCATAGACGCCACGCCTCCTTCACCTGCTTCACTGAGAACCAACCATAGAGGCCACACTTCCTTCACCTGCTTCTCTGGAAACCAATCATAGAGGCCACGCCTCCTTCACCTGCTTCACTGAGAACCAATCCTAGAGGCCACGCCTCCTTCACCTGATTCACTGGGACCCAATCATAGAGGCCACGCCTCCTTTACCTGCTTCACTGGGAACCAATCATAGAGGCCATGCCTCCTTCACCTGATTCACGGGGACCCAATCATAAAGGTCACGCCTCCTTTACCTGCTTCACTGAGAAACAGTCACAGAGCTCATGCCTTCTTCACCTGCTTCACTGGGACCAAATCATAAAGGTAACGCCTCTTTCGCCTGCTTCACTGAGAACCAATCCTAGAGGCCACGCCTCCTTCACCTGATTCACGGGGACCCAATCATAAAGGTCACGCCTCCTTTACCTGCTTCACTGAGAAACAGTCACAGAGCTCATGCCTTCTTCACCTGCTTCACTGGGACCAAATCATAAAGGTAACGCCTCTTTTGCCTGCTTCACTGAGAACCAATCCTAGAGGCCACGCCTCCTTCACCTGATTCACTGGGACCCAATCATAAAGGTCACGCCTCCTTTACCTGCTTCACTGAGAACCAATCATAAAGGTCACGCCTCCTTTACCTGCTTCACTGAGAACCAATCATAAAGGCCACGCCTCCTTTACCTGCTTCACTGAGAACCAATCGTAGAGGTCATGCCTCCTTCACCTGATTCACTGGGACCCAATCCTAGAGGCCATGCCTCCTTTACCTGCCCACACAATTTTCAAAATAATACACCCTTCCATCCCTCCCTCTCTTTCTCTCTTTCACCCTCTCTCCTTTTTCCCACTCTCCCTCACCCTCTCTATCTCTCTCTTTCTCACTCTTTCTCACTCTATCTCTCTCTCTCTCTCTCTCTCTCTCTTTCTCTCTCTCTCTCTCTCTCTCTCTCCTTTTTTTCTTTCCCTCACCCTCTCTATCTCTCTCTTTCTCACTCTCTCTCACCCTCTCTCTTACTTTCTTTCTCTCTCTCTCTCTCCTTTTTCTAACTCTCCCTCACCCTTTCTCTCCCTCTCTTTCTCTCTCACCCACTCTATCTCACTTTCTCTCTCCCTCTCCCTTCCTTTCTCTCTCTCTCTCTTACTCTCTCTGTGTCCCCCACCTCCCCTCTCAAGGGCATGCTGTAATAAAGTGGCTGCTTGATGGATCAATCCGGTGGCTTGTGGAGCGGTCCAGTTCCTTAATGTAGCGTAGAAGCGCGAGCAGCCCCTGTGGCTCCGCCTGAATCTTGGAAATGACCCGATCATGCACTGCCGCGCCTGGAGCATAGTCGCCACTAACGAGAGGTGCTACGCTAATTCTGTAGGGAGACATAGAGAAAAAGAGTCTCGGTTTTAAATCATGTAACATACATTGTGGTGATTTTTATTCAATTCTGTATTTTGTAGCATAGTATCGATCGATAAATGTAAACAGTACAGGAAGAGTCGTCCAGACAGTTCTCGCTCTTAACCTACAGCGAAACCATAACTGATTAAATGATCATTATTTTTATGGTCCAGTGACCTGAACCATAACCAAATACCCATGCTTGGTTTCTTTTCTTTCTACTGCCCTGTAGACTAAGTACCCTTACCTAAGAACATGCAAGCTCCACACAGAAACGGTTGGGACTCGAACCCAGGACTTTCTTGCTGTGAGGCGAACATGCTAACCACTATGTCCCTGAATTATAATACACAGTTTTATATTTTTATAAAATTAATCAAGTGGTTTGGCAAATAAATGAATGAATGTTCCTGAACTAGCAGCACGTATTCCTAGTTTATTATTCCGTGCTATTTCTATGCTATATACTATTGCTTGTCGCTTGAGCTTCATATACTTAATACGTGTAAACTTCATACAACCTAAGCTCATGCTCTGTACCCACGGATCTGGCTTCTGAAGCAAACAAACGTCGACTCAACACTGCTGGAGAATTCTTTATTGGCGCCTCAGCAGTTCAGAATTGGAGCAGTTTAATGAGGTGTTGAGTTTGAAACTCCTTTCAAAATAGGCCACTTGTAAAACATTAGCCTTTTTATTAAACACAGCAGAGCATGTGCATGAGAGGAATGCAGATTGTAACAGCGATTGGAGCTCACACACACCCACACACACACACACCTTTCAGAGAGCCCATGGAATCACAGCCGCGGTGATACAGAGAGCATTTTAATAGCTGACGGATATTCAACGTGCCACACATCATACACTTGTAGGAAAAAGGTTCCTGAAGGGTTGTTTGGGTTGTTAAGGGGTCTCAGTTTCTGCTTAGAATCCTTTTTAAAGAGCTCCTCAGAAACACCTCCTTACTACCAAAGCATGTAAAGGGCTAGTTCAGAGCGCCATCTCAGACCACTTTTTCACAGAAAAGCTGGAACAGAACCGCTCTTAGCCAGCAACACTGGAAAAAAGAGAGGTCCCAACACTTTGTTGGTTTAGAACCATGAACCACTGAGGTCGGGGACTGGGGTGGGGTGATTGTGACCAATAAGACCAACAAAAACTTTCTGAACATCTTTAAAAAATTGAGCTAGCATAGCATGTAGTTGAATCTGAAGAATAGAAGATGTATCCACTGTTGTTGATAAGTGTGGTGCTAGCGGTGCTAGTGGTGCAGGAATGGTTGGGAAATCGTGGCGTAATGACGTGGCTCCATGGTGGATCTCTCACCTGTGGAAACTCAAATCGAAAAAATCTCTGACCCAGAACCAACACCAACCAAAAACCAGCACCTTCATGTTACTAGAAATGAGGGTGAAAGGACGAAGTGAAAGTGAAAGACGATCAGTAAAACCTGAGAGGGAGCTTCAGATGGAAGTGAAGCTACTGCAGAAAGGAGATGATTTAAACAAGGAGATGTTTTTGTAGAGTTCTTGCAGAGGCTCCTGAGGCTTGGTGTGCTTGTTTCTTCATGAAGTCATTGGTACGATAGTGTCACGGCCAGGCCTGATTCGCGCTCTGACTCTCACGCCCACTGTATTAGGGACTCACCTGCACCTCATCTCCGTCACTGATTAGCGCCGCTATACAAACCTCCCGCTAGACACACTCCAGTGTCTAGCCTCGTTGGAAGTACCCGTTGTTTCCCAGCGGATTCCTTCTAGCGCTTGGACTCCTCTACTCTCTTCCTCAATCTCGTTTTCTCCTCCGAAACTTCTCCCGAAGTTGCCCTCACTCCCTGGTTAAGTTACTGTTATTTGTTTATGTTTGTATTCGCCCCCGTGGCAGGTTTCATTTTGAGTTTTTCTCTCAGCTGTGTTTTTGTGGCTCACGGAGCCCGTGTTCCTTTGTGATTATTAAACCCTTGTTATTTTTGTCTCTGGGAGTCAATTCATAACAGATAGCAGCATGGTGTAGATACACTCATGAATTTAAACTACACAGAAAGGAGCAATGATGTGAAGTTCTGGAGAACTTCAGCTGGTGGAGCTTTAAGTTCTTATTTTTCAATAAGATGTCTGTGCTGAAAAATGATGGACAACTATTCATTCATTTTCTAAGCAGCTTAATCCTGATTAGGGTCATGGGGGGCTGGTGCCCATCTCAGCTGACTCTGGGCGGGGGCGGGGTACACCCTGAACAGCTCGCCAGGCCATCGCAGGGCAACACACACAACTATTCACACTCACCCTTACACCTAGGGGCGATTTGGAACCAACAGTTAGCCTAATGTGCATGTTTTTGGACTGTGATAGTACACTGTTATAAGAATACCTAACAACCCCCCACCCTCTCTCTTTGTGTTTTGCTGAGGTACACATGCTACATCTTGGATGCCGGTGATCCTGATCCTTCTGCTTTGTGAGTCCTGTGGTCTGTCCTGTTGTGCTGATGCTGGCTGGAGTTCTCATCTCGGAAGCCCTTCGCTCCTGCTGATGAAGTTCCCAATGGGTTTAGATCTGCACTCAGCGACTGCGAGGACGACTTTTCACTGCTGGTGATATAGACTCTCTTGCTGCAGTTATTTAGGACTTACAGTTGTGGTATAACCAACCG
>JAQMYF010000025.1:36814485-36825945 GCA_030014195.1 Neosilurus mollespiculum
TATATATATAAGTAGTGGTAGCAGGTCAGTGGCACTTAATTCATTTTTTTAAAACTGCTGATGCTGCTAATAACCACCGATTGGCGTGACTGACAGGGATAATAATCTAGTGTAAATATATATAAAATGCTAAACATGAGTCAAACAGCTTGTTATTTTAAGCAAATTCATTCATTAATTTGCCAAACCGTTTAATCCTATTTAGGGTCACAGGGAGGCTGGAGCCTATCTTAGCCAACTCTGGGTGAAGGCAGGGTACACCATGTACACCTCACCAATTCATTGCAGGGCAACACACATAGAACCATTCACACACACTCACAGCTAGGGGTGATTTGGAAGCACCAGTTAGCCTACTGTGCATGTTTTTGGACTTTGGGAGGAAACCGGAGTACCCGCAGGAAACCCACACAAACACAAGGACAGCATGCAAACTCCACACAGAAACGCCCTCGCTGAGCCCGGAACTGGAACCCAGGACCTGCCTGTTGTAATGCGGACGGGCGCCGCCCCCCCCCCCCCCCCGGCTGTCCACAGTGTTCATCACTAAATACGAAGTATTGTGTAATTGTGTAATCTGGTCACGGTGTGTATGAAGCTTCACCCTGGCTGGTGTGGGGCGTAAAAAATGTGTGCATGTTTGTTTTATAAATTTGTCTTTGTGTTTGAATGACATCATTGCATGAATATGTAAGTTTTGTTTGCATGATTATAAAATTTTATCTGTAGTGCACTGTGTGATCTGCTGTAATACACCTGATACACTCATCATTAACAAACCTGAAACTACACTGTGTGTGTGTGTGTGTGAGAGAGAGAGAGAGAGCGAGAGAGAGACACTACACCATGCAGGAAGAACATGGGAGCAGGATTTCTGTTCGAACAGCGCCATCTACCGGCTACAGGATCTGAGCTCATTATTAATGTCCTGGTTGTGATGTACAGTGGGGGTCGTATAATAAATATTTATATTTACAGCAACCCTGGATCCCGATTGGTCAGAAGTCTCAGTGTGAGAAGAGTAATTCCACTGTTGATTAGTCGTTGATAACAGGATGACGTCATGTTTTATTCTCTTCAGTATAAGTGGAGCCATTAATGACGTCACACTGAAATTCATTACTGAAGTTATGCACGTCATTGAGCTCTTCTTTATTTATTTACATTATTGCTGAATCAAATGAGTTTAGTCCAAAGGATGAACTGCAAAGCAAAAAATAATATACTATAGTGGCTAAAAACAAATGAATCAAAAAATGATTGTTCTGCAACATGAGAGAAAACAACCATGTTTATAAACAAACCCTCAGTTCGTCATAGAACATGAATTACATTCATTACTAAACTATACAATTACTAAAGATTCGAATCATTATTTATACACCGAACGCCTCACTGCCTTCCAACCATGCGGTGCGTACAGCTGCAGAATTTTTCCTTTTAACAAAAAATTAAAAAAAAAATCAAATTAATGCCTACTTGTTTGTTCATTTATTTATTTTGTTTTTTGCTTGTCTGTACCCTCAGGGAAATTTCTCTCTTTAAAAAAATTGCAGTTCACAAAACAACATGGGAAAAAAACAAAAAGGGACACAAACTGCCATTTTTTAAAACTTCTCAGAGTCTCAGAATACTGGAACAGCCTTTTAATGGTTATCATATCCATTAATATCACGTTATTTACACAAAATTAAATGTCCCTCCAAAAGAAGTCGAGGAGAAAACCGGAATGAGTGACAGGAAGGGAAGAAAAAAAAAAGAAGAAAAAAATACCCCAAAAATTCCAAGATGAACAGTACATTTTTCTTCAGCTTTTTACAAAATACAAATTTCTATTTCTAGAAAGCAGAGCAAGTGATTTTTTTGCCAAAATAAGATAAAAAAAAAAAAAAAATACCACACTGGAAGAAAATACAGATTGAAAAGAATTTAATTGCTTGAACTCTTTAAAGGACTGAGTGATGAACAGAACAGACAAAACAGAAAACACTGAAGAGTTGATAAACTGGGGGAGGGAAGGGGGGGGGGGGGGGTTGCACACAAACACACATGACCTGACCAGCTCGGCTCTGTGGCAGGAAGTGGAAAAGCAGGAGAAGCAGTGTACTTCCTGTTTCTTTTCCAAGCACACTGGATATCTCTACAGGTGCTGAAAGAGCTCTAGGGATATCTGACGGCGATCCTCGTCTTTGGCTTTAAAATCAAACACAGTGACGTGTTGGCTTGGGGGGGGGACAAAAACAAACCACGCAGAAATAAATCGAAAGTCCGTACATGGACAGAGCGGCTCGAGATCGCCCGAACAATTTACAAGATGGTAAACAGATCCTGATTTACAAGCGTTAACATAAACAGAATTACAAAAAAATATATCTTTACACACAACATACAGCACTCTGGAGTCCTAATCTAAACCTACTTCCATTTAAGGAAACATGATTCTCAATTATATCAAAAAAAGAGCAAGAGAAGGACATTTCAACATCAGAGCTTAACATAAGCATTGAACATTATAATGAAATATTAACCACCACGTGGCAGGTTGAAGAAAATCAATCATCGCAGAAAGGAAAATAAACGGATTCAGGAAGTTGCGTAATAATGAATTTTGTTAAAAGCTGGAGAAATCAGGAACAATATTTCACGAAAACCTGTGTGAACTTCAAGGCCACTGAGGAAACCGCCTCCATTTTATTTTATTATATATATTTTTTTACAAAACTACCAGACTGTGGGGGAAAAAAAGATAAAAAAAAAAATCAATCATGTCGAGCTGCAGTGTCCGTATGAAGGAAAAAAATAATAGAGGGAAAAAGTTCAAACAGTACACAGGGGTGACGTTCCAACACTTCATCTTCTTTTAATAAACGGGGGGGGAAAAAAAAAAAAAAAAAAAAAAATTTTACCGGAGAGAAAACCTCATGAATCTACTGAAAACTGGGAATAAACTACAGGCTGGGAGATTAATAATAATTACATAAAGGTAAACAAACCAACAACAACAAAAAAAAAATGACACTTTTAAAAAGACTGATGTTTTATTTTTAAATCAGTCCAAACTACAAGATGAAGGGAAAAAAACCCAAATGAAAACAAAACCAGGTGACGAGGGTGGGCTAATGATCCGAATATGCTGTACATCGGGGCAGAGTCCGTTGCCACCCCCCCCCATTCATGATGGAATGGTCCGTCCCGCTGGCGTTGTTCTGCCCTCCTGGTTATGTGTGGAGGGGGGAAGAGGAGGTGGCGGACGCCCTGCTGGTGTACTTACTTGTAGCCCTGCTGGTTCCAGGCCTGGCCGTACACGCCGTACGTCGGCATTTGCCAGCCGTTAGGGACATACTGACCCATCTGTTGGCCATTACCATAAGATTGACCCCACTGACCGTACGGCTGAGCCGCATAGGCTGGGTTACTCTGCTGAGAGAGACAGAAAGAGAGGGAGACACAGAGACAGTGGGAGAGAGACACAGCGAGAGATTAATACAGTCAATAACAATTAAGTGTTGAAATTTTCTACAGAATAAATATAGAAGTGAAAAGTTGGCACTCAGAGGGAGTATAAGAGGCACCAGAAGAATCTGATTACTCAGAAGAAGAAAATGCAGAATGCCAGGGATTTATTTCATCCTGCATCCAATTAAAAAAGGTTTACTTCACAGATCAGAAAAAACAGAGCACAGTACAGGGGTGCACAGATTTACGCAACCAAGCTACCAGTGTAGCAAACTGATGGAAACGGCAACTGGTCCGAAAACGTACATGCACTTTCAGGGGGCATTAAAAAAAAAAAAGGGATTTTATTCCAAGACATGTAGAATTTGGCACCAGTGTTATCCACTACAAACAAAAGTATAAAATATGGACACAACCTGAAAGCTCCTTTAAGAAATGAGCGTAAACGCTACGCTACAGCAACCTCAATCATTCACTGAGTGCTCGTCACTTTAAAGCACCCTGAGCAAATTTTACAGTTTATCATGCTCCACATCACCACACCCCTCGATCTCACCCCTCCAGTCCGTCACCATTTCCGTCTTCCCCTCCCTCTGCATTAGCCTTTAAAATCATTCGACACAGAAGACGGATGTGCAGTACAACAACAATCACAGCGCCGGTGTTTGGCCACGTAACATCACTTTTTACAGATTCTACGGTTCACAACAGAAGTCCAGCATGACCTAGTCACCGATACGGACCAGCGAATATCAGGTCGACTCAACCGGCAAGCGTTTCACTCACATTTGGGCGAGTGTCTGTTTGCCACACTGAGTTTAGTCCCACCCCAAAAAAACCCTTTGATATTCCATGTGAATGGGACATCAAAGGGAAAAGATGATCTGACAGGACTCAACTTTTTATTCCCACACATTAAAAAAATCATTTAAATGGGGCTGTGCAAACTTTTAATACCCATGACATGTAAGAGCCGGGAGATTAAACGGGTCACATCAAACTTGTCTACAGTACACACACTGTATGTGTACGTACATACACACACGCACGCACGCACGCGCACACGCACAAACACTAAAAGTAAGGGTGATACCTGGGGCATGGCCATCTGCTGCATGGCCCTCATATCAGCGGTTTCTTTCCCCCAGTAACATTTGACCGTGTGGCCCTCGATGCACGTCCCGTTCACAGACACTATGGCGTGGGCGGCACTCTCGTGGGAATCAAACCTGCCGGCGGAGGAGAAGGAGGAGTCAATTCAATCAGGATGTAAGTAGCAGTAGCCTATTCGCTAGTATAGGGAGTGACATGCCGAGCATGGAGCCATTGCTAAGTGTTGGACAGGTCTAAAGCGCCACTGAAAACGATGGCAGAGTTGATGTCTGTCACCGGCCGACACGTTAACAATAAAATATTTGTGAGGAGTATCAGTGTCGGCCTCTTCGTGAGCTGATCCTAGAGCTTCGAAGGGCTTAAAACAGAACGCTTTTGATAACAGGGGTAAAATAGTTAGCATTGTACGTAAAGCATTCAAAATTATTTCAATTATCAAAAACACACTTTAGTACAAAAACTATGTGCCGCTGTGTGGCGCGGATCTCGGTGGTCTGGATGGGTTAAATGAGTCTATTTTGCCGTAAAGAAATAAACAGAGCAAAACATAAACCTGGAGATATTTTTCGAGTGTAATCTGATTGTCTGATCGCACGGCCGAGCTCTCAGCTGGCCTCAAAATCACACTCTGTTACAGTAAACGGTGAGAGGCAGTGTGTCCAACACATAGTAATGGCTTCAAACTGGCACATCAAAACCTAACGAAGCTGCCAGTCCACTCAGTCCACTGGCCATGATCCCTCACACACGTGCACACACCACAGCGTACCTGACGAACGAGTAACCTTTATCCGGGAAGACCCTGATCTCCATGATCTGTCCAAATGGAGAGAAAGTCTGCCTCATCAGCTGATCTGGAGTACAGGAGCAGGAAGTGAGTCAGACAATTTCAAAATACAGTACAAAAAAATCCTTTCATTGTATATCCATCACCGAAGGGTGAGTCTGGATTTAGGCTAAGGGGCTTCCTACACACACACACACACACACACCTGAGAGTCCGGAGGTGACTCCCCCGCAGTACACGGTGCAGTTACTGGGGCTCGACTGGTTCAGCACCTCCTCATAAGACAGGTGTTTGGTGTTGCCTGCTAACAGACGGAGGAGAAACGTCAGAGACTCTGAATGATCTCAGAGAGAATTATATATCGAGCTGCGTTTCTAACGGAGAACTGCACTGACTCTCGAGGTTCGATTTGGGTGCAGGGGGCTTCCTGGTGGCCCAGTTGGTTCTGATCTGCCTTCCTCCCAGCCACTGGCCGTTCATCTGCTGGATGGCGTTCTCCGCATCCTGTCAATCACAGAACACGCCATGATGAAGTCCCACATTTTTACAGAAGAACATATAAATATACACACCCAGCGACTCCTCACCCATTTATTAATGAAGGAGATAAAGCCGTAGCCTTTGGACTTCCCGGTTGCCAGGTCTTTCACCACACGAGCGTCACTGAACACAAATGTCAACAATCAACTCTCAGAAATAAAAGAACGGATTGTTTCCACATCACCTGATCACACTGTGTTTCAAATGCAAAAAAACATTTTATTACACTGTGAACTACAAAAATGCAAAAAAAAGACTTACGATATTTTTCCAAACGGGGCGAAGGCGGCTCGGACGTCCTCTGTGGAGATTTCTGGGCTCAGATCGCCAACAAAGACGTGAAAATGATCTGTGCCAGGACACACACGCGCACACACACACACACGCCAGAATTTGTGAGAACTGAATCATTTTCACCACAGTGCTGTTCTCCATTCTGATTGGTCAGAAAGTACAAAAATATTATAGTATTGTATAAGGTTACTATAGTAACGCTCATTCACAGGCTACAGAAATGTCTTTTTTAAATGTTTAATCAGTATTATGTTGTTTAAAGATGTTTTAAAAAGCAAACATGACGCTTAATTTTTGTACGTTATATTAAAGATAACACCCATAGATTAACGTTTAGCAAAATAATTTCATTTAGCACACCCTACACGGGAATGACACGATTGGATTGGCTGGATCTCTCAGGATAACGTACGATATCCACCCCGATAATGTGGGATTCTGCTTGAATCGTTTAAAAATGTAAAAAGAAACCACAATCTGAATTCCTGTTGAATTTTAGTCAGCTCAGACGAGGTGGAACAATCAGATTACTCAGCGATACCCAGCTCACCTTTAACGGATGATTATTTACAATAATACTGTTTGAATCGCTGTGCTGTGCACATCAACGTAGACGTTCTCATCCAGAGTGACTTACGTTCATGGTCTTTATTCAACTGAGCAATTAAGGGCCTTACTCAGGGGCCCAACAGTGGCAGCTATAATAGCCATAAATCAGTAAGAGAACTCCGGCGTAGAAACACGGCGAAGTGTGATCTGACTTTCAGAAATGGTGATATTTTATATTTTACACTGTTTGTGGGTGTCGTCATATCTACATTTCTGAAAGCCAGATCTCCTTTCGCCACAAACCCTCGCTGCTGAAATCTGATGGACGACGTGCTCGACTCTCCATACGGGTGTTTGTCACCACTGGGTTCATCAGATTGTGTCTCGTATGTGTACCTGAATTCCATTACTGATCCATCCTGCGGGGATTTAACGATTTCTCACAAATGTTTCGAAATATAATCCACAGCGTCCTCACTGCATCCGATATAAACCAGACACAGGGTTCAACGTGCATTACATCAACACTGGATTTACAGTTTATCACAATGTGGCCCCGCCCATTTCCAGGAATCATCTCAAAACGCGCACCCTTTCACTTCATTTTAAAAGAGATGCTGGTGCAGGAGCGACTAAAAGCTGTTGTAATGTAAGTGAGAACAGGAAGTGACCATTTCATCTCAGGACTGAGAAAAACACGCCTGGGGAGGAAGGAGGAGATCAGCGCTTACTGCTCGTGTCTTTCTTCTGGCTGCTCGGCATGGAGGCCCAGTTCACCTTCATGTCCTGAGAGGAACACAAAAAGAAAAAGAAAGAAAAAGACGATTAAGACTCTTAAAAATGCAGGGCGGGAAAAACCCTCTAACGTGCTTCGCGTGATATTAACATGAGTCTCCAAACGTAGAAACAGAGTGATGAGGGAAAAGAAAAAAAAATCCACAAATAAGTCAAAAAATTAATAAATAGGGAAAAAAAAGCTCCTGAGCGGTCGCTTAAAATTCATTTAAAAAATGAAATAAAGATATTTCTACGGAGTAAAAAGTTCTAGAGACTTACAACAGAGTGACATTAACTTGTATTACTCCTCAAACGCTCCTTCTTTACCTGTCAAGGATAAAATATTTGCACTGAATATATTTTTGCTGAGGCATCGCGGAAGAGAAAAAAAAAAGGTGTGTGAAAGCCTAGCGTGTGTATGCGCATGTGTGTGTGTGTGTGTGTGTGTGTGTGTGAGTGCGCACTTCACAATAACAGTAAATGCACCGCCATAAGTTACCGCTGAAAGGAAAGAACCGTGCAGTACCTTTAATTAGCATCACGCTGCATGTGATGACGTCATTAAAACCACAGAAATTAATCAGGTCTGTACACGCCGCACTTTCCTTTCAACGCAGGAAGAACAAGGAAGTGTGTGTTTATGTTCAGTTTATATTTCATGACATGCCTTTTACTCGGAAATCTGTTCAGAAATTTAACAAAAAAAAAAATCTTCCCCCAAATGATTTATACGTTTATTACAAAGTCCAGAAAGCAAATTATTTCTGAAATAAATAAATAAAACAGATGAAAGAACAAGTCGGTGGTTTTATAAATTTCAAGTATGTAACAACAACATTTCACCCTCTTGCTGTTTATCCTCAAGATTCCAATCGCAACAACGTCGTGAGGAGCTGCGACGTGACGGCACGTGTGTATAATCCAGCTGGATCAGGATTTTAATTAAGAAGTGAGATGAACATTAGTCTATATTATTATTATTATTATTATTACAGGTTAAAAGATAGTGAGTGTTGTTCAGCTATAAAACACTGACGCGATGTAACTCTAGAAGCTCACGGAGAGTCACACAGAAACTTTCACAATTTACGTATGAAGTTTTATGATGTCATCACGGCACTACAAATTTCTTCCCGTATGAAAGATAAACGGATCCCCCCCCAAACGTGTCCGGTGTAATAATCCAGACTACAATCAAACAGTCGCAGCAGGTTCTGATACAGAGCCTCCAGTCACGCGATTTCAGACGTACTTTTCTGATCTCCAGTCCGACATCCAAGTGCAAAAGTAATTACCCCCCATAAGAGCACCGGGAGTCTTTTTCAATAGTATCAGTCTCACCTCACTTACCTACTGTATAAATAAAATAAATTAAACAAAGGCGCAAACCTGAACGGTCTTTGTCTTACCTTTCCTAATATTTTCCGTCCGTTCATGGCGGCCAGGGCGGCGGCAGCGTGCATGTGCTCGAAGAACTCCACAAAGCAGTACGGATCATTTCCTGCCGTCTGTGTGAGAGAGACACAGAAAGAGAGAGAGAGAGAGAGAGAGAGAGAGAGAGAGAGAGAGAGAGAGAGAGAGAGAGAGGCTCACACTGGGAAAGAAATCTTCAGACATCTGTTAAAGCCATACTGCACTTGACTGCACTCACAACCCGAAGAACACCGTTTACTTTGTGCTTATTAGTTTTTGAAGTGACCTTGTGACATCACCTCTTAAACGGCTCGCGTGACTACAGGAGCTGAAAATGTGATATTCTAGCTCTGCCCCCATGCCAAAAGATCCACGTATCTACTCACGTCGATGATCATTTTGCAGCTCTTGCAGGGTCCGATCTGGGTGAAGACCTGCATGATGAGAGCCTCCGTCACGTCCCTGGAGAGGTTTCCGACGTACCTAAAGGAAGGAAAGATACGGATTTACAAGGAGATATCATTCTATCAGTAAGAGCAGCGTTCAGACCGTCTGGGTCACGACTGGGTCTCGAGGAACACAATGTTTCCTTATAAACGGGGTTCCGAAACAGGAAGTTGAACCTGTAGACAGCCAATAGCGTTACAGTTCTACTACACCTCGATCTCAAACAATTCTGCTGACGATCATCACAGCGGAGGCGTGTGCTTCACATCCATTTCATCTGGCGAGGCGGTCGGGTTCATTATGAAGTTTCCTGAACATCTGGTACATCATGTGCGGTGTGATACATATCCGAAAGAAAGAGATCGACCCAAACATGCCTTCGAGAGTACTGGATGATTGGATGAGTTCTGGACTAAACATCTACATCTTTACCATGTTTCTTTCAATGCCAAATTCTTTGGCAAGGTCTGTAACCAGGTCCCATGAGGCCGGAAGAAAGACGGCAGCATTAGAAACAGAGGTGCTCTCTTCGGGCTCACGATATTTGTGTTTGTGCCTGGAATATCTTCAAATTAACTCTAAAAAGCTCTTCATTGCCTCAGTGTATGGAAAGGTTCATACGTGATCGGAGAGAGAGAGAGAGAGAGAGAGATGGCAGAGATAAGCGAGTGTAAATTAGTGGAGGGCTACTTTAATAATAAAACAGATTTCTACAAAGAAAGGAAGGGTATCAGCACAGCCGTGTGGGTTGTAGCACGGTGTTCTGATCAGATGAAATACGAAGTGTGAATCGTGCATTAAATTGTAGTGAATTGTGTATTGAATTGTAGTGAACTGTGTATTGAATTGTAGTGAACTGTGTGACTCTATCAGAGTGTAAATTGTGTATTGAATTGTAGTAAACTGTGTGACTGAGTGTGAACCGTGTATTAAGTAGTGAATTGTGTATTGAATTGTAGTGAACTGTGTGACTATCCGAGTGTGAATCGTGTATTGAATTGTAGTGAATCGTGTATTGAATTGTAGTGAATCGTGTATTGAATTGTAGTGAATTGTGTGACTCTATCCGAGTGTGAATCGTGTATTGAATTGTAGTGAACCGTGTATTGAATTGTAGTGAACCGTGTATTGAATTGTAGTAAATCATGTGACTCTATCCGAGTGTGAATCGTGTATTGAATTGTGGTGAATCGTGTATTGAATTGTAGTGAATCGTGTGACTCTATCCAAGTGTGAATCGTGTATTGAATTGTAGTGAGCTGTGTGACTCTATCCGAGTGTGAATCGTGTATTGAATTGTAGTGAATTGTGTATTGAATCGTGTATTGAATTGTAGTGAATCGTGTATTGAATTGCAGTGAATTGTAGTGAATCGTGTATTGAATTGCAGTGAATTGTAGTGAATCGTGTATTCAATTGTAGTGAATTGTGACTCTATCCGAGTGTGAATCATGTATTGAATTGTAGTGAATTGTGTATTGAATCGTGTATTGAATTGCAGTGAATCCTGTATTGAATTGTAGTGAATTGTGTGACTCTATTCGAGTGTGAATCGTGTATTAAATTGTAGTGAATCGTGTATTGAATTGTATTGAATCGTAGTGAATCGTGTATTGAATTGTAGTGAATTGTGTGACTCTATTCGAGTGTGAATCGTGTATTGAATTGTAGTGAATCGTGTATTGAATTGTAGTGAATCGTGTATTGAATTGTAGTGAATCGTGTGACTCTATCCGAGTGTGAATCGTGTATTGAATTGTAGTGAATTGTGTATTGAATTGTAGTGAATCGTAGTGAATCGTGTATTGAATTGTAGTGAATTGTGTGACTCTATCCGAGTGTGAATCGTGTATTGAATTGTGTATTGAATTGTAGTAAATCGTGTATTGAATTGTAGTGAATTGTGTGACTCTATCCAAGTGTGAATCGTGTATTGAATTGTAGTGAATTGTGTGACTATCTGAGTGTGAATCGTGTATTGAATTGTGTATTGAATTGTAGTGAATCGTGTATTGAATTGTAGTGAATCGTGTATTGAATTGTAGTGAATTGTGTGACTCTATCCGAGTGTGAATCGTGTATTG
>JAQMYF010000025.1:36833146-36845078 GCA_030014195.1 Neosilurus mollespiculum
AACACACACAAACACATACACACATACACATACACATACACACACAAACACACTCACTTAAACAAACACAAACACATACACACATATACACACACACACACACACACACAAACACACTCACTTAAACACACACAAACACATACACATACACACTCACACACAAACACACTTACTTAAACACACACAAACACATATACACACAAACACACTCACTTAAACACACAAACACACACATACACATACACACATACACACACACTCACTTAAACAAACACATACACACACACACACTCACTTAAACACACACAAACACATACACACACAAACACATACACACACACACACACACACTCACTTAAACACACACAAACACATACACACACACAAACACACTCACTTAAACACACACAAACACATACACACATACACACACACACACACACTCACTTAAACACACACACACAAACACACTCACTTAAACAAACACAAACACACTCACTTAAACACACACAAACACAAACACATACACACATACACATACACACACAAACACACTTACTTAAACACACACAAACACATACACACATACACATACACACACAAACACACATACACATACACACACACAAACACAAACACATACACACATACACACACACTCACTTAAACACACACAAACACAAACACATACACACACACAAACCCAAACACAAACACACACACAAACACACACACAAACACATACACAAACACACTCACTTAAACACACACACACACAAACACACTCACTTAAACACACACAAACACAAACACACACATACACATGCACACAAACACACTTACTTAAACACACACAAACACACATACACATACACAAACACAAACACATACACACACACAAACACACTCACTTAAACACACACAAACACATACACACACAAACACACTCACTTAAACAAACACAAACACATACACATACACACACACAAACACATACACACACACAAACACACTCACTTAAACACACACAACCAAACACATACACATACACACACACAAACACATACACATACACACACAAACACCCTCACGTAAACACACACAAGCACAAACACATACACACTTACTTAAACACACACAAACACAAATACACACACAAACACACACACACACACACACACACACACTCACTTACACACAAACACAAACTCACTCACACACAAACTCACTCACTCTCAAACACACACACACAAACACACTCACACACAAACTCACACTCACAGACAAACACACACTCACACACACACAAACACACACTCACACACAAACACACACTCACACACGCGTGCACACACAGCTGATGGATTTAAAAAAAAAAATTCTTAAATATTAATAAAATATGAATAGTTTTAAATTAAAATGAGATTATAGTGTATTAAGCAGCCTGTGTTTTAAAAAAGTTGCACATGGAGCTGCTATGTAGTGTATTTGCATATTAATGAATATGTTAATTTCAGCACAGGAAAATACCTAAAATACTGGATTTTGGACTTCAAATTGTTATTAATCTGTTCTCAGACGTTTTATTTCATTAGATGTAATTATATTAGAATATTATGAGTTATTTTGTTACATGTGCGTGTTTTATTTTATTGTAAAATGTGTTTTTGTGTTATTTGAGATTCTCTTGTAGCTGCACATTTTCCTCCTTTTTCTTCCAATCCTGTTCTCATCCCTGTATTTAAAACAGTACAAACCAGTCTCACAACCTCGCGGTCCAGCACCGAACCGGGTTCCGGGGTTTTCTGTGTGGGTTAAAGAAACACTGATGCGGCGCCGATTTCCGGTGCGCGCGCTGACGAGAACCAGGGGGTTAGTTCTCATCCGGCTTCACCTGTAATCTCTAAATTCATCATTACGAACTTCATGATAGCTTATGGCACAGAAAGTAGACATTTGTGTTTGGTAATAAATGGTTTATTCGTGTATCTTTCCTACTCTTGTACAGAATTATGTTTATTAAATGTTTTTAAATGAAAATAATGGAGAATTACAGCAACTGCTTCCAATCGCCTCAGAACAAGCAACCAATCACCATTGACTAGCGAAAAGATGTAACCAATCACCGTCCTGTACTAAAAAAACGAGTCATCCAATCCACGACACAGAGACACCGGCAATGAGGCGGGATTAAGAGCTGCGAAGCTGTGAGAACGTTAGAAGATGGCGGAGAGAGGAGGGGGCGGGTGTCTGACTTGAGTAAAAACGACGAAATAGCGATGTTTAATGAAGCTTTTTTTAAATAATTATTATTTAGACAGGTGGGTACATTGACATGCAGCTTATTTAACACGCTGTTGAAAGTCGGTTGTCTAATATTTGTTAATTTTAATGTAAAATTCGAGTCGTGCCTGTTGGCTAGCGTGTGGCCGAATCCCAAATGGCTCCTTAATGAATACAGAGCGCACTTCGTAGCACGAGCACAGCGTTACACTTTAAATGTGTCTAGTGCACTAAAAAGGAGGAAAAGCGCGATTTGGGATTCAGCCCGAGTTAGGACTTATCAAGCTATGTAGCAACCCTGAAGAGCCAGTGATTAAATTAGCATTAGCATGTGTTTGATGTTCTTTATGAGGTGTTTTATAATCGAGCTGAATGTTTTGTTGACGTATAAGATGAAGTTATTGTCGTTTAATGTATGTATACATGTTTAAATAATGCAACCTGTCGTGAGAGATGAGCGATAAACAACAAATAAGAACATCAAACATGTTTAGAGGTTTAAAACATCCCCCCCTGGGCGAGTTTTTGATTTCAATAGAAAGCTGAGGTGTTTTTCTTGGGATCTGAGAGTTCAAAAATGTAAAACAGACCAACAAAAGAATCAGTAGACTAAATAAAGACTAGGTGATTGTACCTGTGGGAATGCTTGCTGTAATGGATGACTGTTCCATTGATGATTTCTGTTTGTTTTTTCTCTCCTGTCCCCAGTTGAGCGGCGTTTTGGAGGATGGACCGTGTTTAGACGTGGGCTCAGGTTTAAGCTGAATGCATTGTGATTTCCAATAATTGAGACAGTGATTACTAAAAAGCTGTCTACATTAATGAAAAGAACAATGTAGTCGGCTTAGCGTGCTCAAGCGACCGAGCGTTAACCTCCGTCTGGTGTTTTTAGGGTCACTTTTAGGCTTGGGTTAGTTTTTAGCACTTTCTCACTAGAAACTAGACAGGTTTCTTATTAGCAGGGTTAGTTATATATAGTACGTTATTAACTGGATGATGGACGTTGGTGAGTTTGTGCCTCCTCTTCCTCTGGAGCCTCCCGATGATGAAATGTCAGGAAGCAGTAAATGTAAAGCACCTCCACCACCTCCCCTGCAAACGTCCAGTGACGCCGAGGAAATGGACGTTAGCTCCGGCGGTGATGGACCCTCGTTCGCACCGGCTGAGGACGCCGACGTCACGCTCCTCACCAAGGGCTCGGTGTCGTTTAGCAGTCGTGCGTTACACAGCGACTCGTGTCCAGGCACCGGGCGCCATGCTCCTCCCGTCACCTCCTTCCTTCCTGACCTCAGGCTCCTCCGAGACGTTAAGATCAGCGTCAGCTTTGGAGGAGATGGTGGCGGCGGTGGCACTAGCAAGGGCAAAGACAGAAAAGTGTTATACACAGGTCAGGGTCAGATAGACGAGCAGCAGCTAGAGAAGGGGATGGTACAGGATAGTACAGGAGACGGAGCCAGGCAGGCAGAAGTCAGCGTAGACCACGAGGCCCTGCAGGAGAACAAGGTGGAGTTCGCCGTGCTGGACGAGCTGGAGGATTTCAGCGAGAACTTCCTGGAGGCGGAGGACGGCGAGGAGAGCGAGTATACGTCCGAGATGATCGTTCAGCAGCAGCAGACCAACGACGAGGATCACGTTTACTCCTACGAGGTACACGAGACGTCTTGTATTCATGCCGTGATTGTTGTGTTCAGAGATGATGATCTTTTGCAGGAGGGAGTGAATTAAGAGACCATTAAAAATGCATAATAGATTAAAATAAATCGAATGAAATCAAGCACGGAACGGATATTTTTAAACTCGGCATGCTTGGATGTATGCGGTGAGTATGTTACTTGTGAAATGCATTGGAACGAAACACGTTTAAGACGAAGTTACTACAAATGATTCCATCTTTAACATGTTCGTTCCGTTCTGCACTACAGCCAGAAGGGCTTTTTTGTGCTTTATCTGTTCTTGTACATCGTGTGATAATAGAGATCACGCTTACATCACGCAATCAAAACATCAAAGACAGCATTATAAAATTTGAAGTGCTTTCAGACCACACAGTTCTAGGAACTGTCTCTAGGGAGCCCCCCGAGAACTTTACACTTCACCCTCGATTTCCCGGACTATGGGGGGGGGGGCACGGCTGTCCGGGAACCTCAAATGTCCAGGTCCCTACCCTTTCCCGGACATTTACCATAATCGGTCCGGCAACCGCCATTATTTAGCAGCAGTCCCGGACTTTTACACACTTATCCAACACTCAGTACACGATACTGTGTTTCCACAAACTTAAGGAGCGAATCAGCTCATTCTTTTATCACATTCATTTTAAATGTGGGTTCCGGCTCGTCGTCACTGTCCTCACTTTCACCTTCACTTCGCTCTCTCGTCACTGACGCCACTATCTGTTCATCGAACATTATTTCGTGTCTCCCTGCTGCTTCATTTCGGACAGGAGGGAAGTTGGAAAATCATGACCGACCCGGACTTCCATCATCGATTCCCGGACTTGTATAAGCATTTTTCTAGCAATACCAAATAATGTCCAGCGCCGGATTTTGTACGGGAAATAGGGGTACGTGAAATCGAGGGTGAAGTGTATTGTAACTTTAGTGTACCAACCTTGAGGTTTTATAAACAGTCCCAGAAAGATGCTAAAATTATTCTCAGTTCCTGCTGTGTGAAAAAGCGGTACGTCATCCAACAGTTCTAAGAACTATGAAAAGTTCCTCTGGCTGGAAAGTGTCTTATATTGTACAGAGCTCTGAAAGGGGTGAAGTTTGTGCCTTCTGTCCTGTGAAGGCCTAGTTTTCGGAAAGGTTTTGCAGGATCTCGTGTATAGTTGCATTAAATGCAGAATTATCTCCACATTTCTCTTCTCTGTAGAGGTTTTGTTGTCAGGACCAGATATCGATTCTGCTTTTGTTTGTTTTTGCTCCTGGGTTGAAAGTGGTGCTCTCCAAGCATGCCGCATCAGCTCCATGGCCGATTGTAGTTTTTTTTGCCCTCGTCTGTAACCGTTCATTTCTTCCAGGACGACTTTGACAATGATGTAGATGCGCTGTTAGAGGAAGGCATGCCGGTCCCCAAGAAGATGCGCCTGGCCGAGGATAAATACGCGGCCGACAGCGATCACCAGTCTGACGCGGAGCAGGGTGTCCAGCCTATGATTACCAAAATTAAAACTGTACTCAAGAGTGAGTGTGTCTTCAGTCTAGTGTTGGGATTGAAATTATGGCTTAATGAGTTAATCCAGATGTTTGTTTGTTTATTTATGAATATTTCGCTGTGATCGTTGAGCGTTTCCGGGTTCTCGGTGCAGGTCGAGGACGTCCGCCTACAGAGCCACTTCCTGACGGATGGATCATGACGTTCCATAACTCCGGCATTCCTGTCTACCTCCACCGGGAGACCCGAGTCGTTACCTGGTCCAGACCTTATTTCCTCGGAACTGGAAGCATCAGGGTAAACCCGGGCTCTGGGTCGAGACGCTACTTTAGATGATTTGAATAGCAGATATTAATTTCAGGCTTTTACAAAAATATATTCTGCCCTGCACGCGTGCATTTCAGAAACACGACCCTCCTACCAGTAGCATCCCCTGTTTGCACTATAAGAAAATGAAGGAACAAGAAGAGCGGGAGCAGAACGGAGAAGTGACGCCCGGCGAGTCTCCGGTTAAAGACAGCGAGGAGGGAGAACCCCAGGAGAGGACCGAAGAGCCCGATTCCACAGCGCCAGAGGGAACGTGTTACGAGTCCAACCCGGACATGACGGATATCCAGCCCGAGGGGAAGGACGGCCAGGCGGGCGAGACGGCACAGGGCGCGCTGGGGCAGGTCAAAGCCAAGGTGGAGGTGTGCAAGGACGAGTCTGTGGGTAAGAGATGAGACCGTCAGTGGTGTTTATTCCATTGGAACAGAACCGCGCCGTGCTCTTGCACGTTCTCGCCGTGTTTCTGGCCAGTGAAATAAAACGGTCTACGGGTAACATATAAATCACGTGTTTTAATTAACGTTTTGCTTAATGATTTGTTGTGAAACCAAAGTAAATAGTAAAGAAATCAGATCCGATTTAGTTTGGGATTCCCCGACGATCTCGAACATGACGGATTTGACCGCGTGTAATGTTGTGTGTTAACCTGATGGACGTGAGCTGGACTCTGTACTCGAACCCTCCCTCCCTTCTTCCCAGACATCGAGGCGTTTCGCAGCTACCTGGAAAAACGCTTCGACTTCGAACAAGTGACGGTGAAAAAGTTCCGAACGTGGGCGGAGCGACGGCAGTTCAACAGGGACATGAAGAGGAAGCAGGCGGAGTCGGAGAGGCCCATCCTGCCGGCCAATCAGAAGCTCATCACGCTGTCGGTGCAAGATGCGCCCACTAAGAAAGGTAAAAAAAAAAAAAAAGGGGGGGGGGGGGGTGTCCCCGGTGTGTTGCAGGTGTGTTTGGTTTATTACTGCCTAGAAAAAAGTAGTTGAGTAAGTATTGGAAAGTTTGCTTATTAAATATATAATTTAATTATATACACCGATACAAAAATAGGTTGTTTGATTGCTGTCCTCGTGTCCACTTTTAGAGTTTGTCATCAACCCTAACGGAAAGTCTGAGGTTTGCATCCTACATGAATATATGCAACGTGTGCTCAAGGTCCGACCAGTTTACAACTTTTTTGAATGTGGTAGGTGTGTGTGTGTGTGTGTGTGTGTGTGTGTGTGTGTGTGTGTGTGTGTGTGTGTGTGTGTGTGAGAGAGAGAGAGAGAGAGAGAGCGCGAGTGATTATGATTGGTGTAGTTTGTTGAAAGGTTTAAATGTCTCCATCTGATTATTTTCTCCCAGAAAACCCAAGTGAACCCTTCGGCGCGTCAGTGATTATAGACGGCGTCACGTATGGCACGGGAACCGCGAGTAGCAAAAAACTCGCCAAGAATAAAGCTGGTATTTTCCTTTCTGTTCTTTCATACCTGTTGTGCTCCCATCGACTCATCGTGTCTGAATTTAAAACGAATTTCGGTAGAAGCCGCTCCTTCATGGGGACTCGTACAGCAGACTCTTGCTATGAAGAGTTTTTACCCATCAGCATGTTGGGGTGTCATGGTTACCTGCGTCTGTGTTCCCGTTTCAGCACTTCAGCATCTAATACCTCAACAACTCTTTATGCTAACCTTTCGAAGTTTTATATAAGCACCCTGTATGCTGAGGCTGCTGTTTTGTTCATTTCACCTTTGACCTTAATTGCTTTCTATCCCATGATGGCGAACCAATCAGATTGTAGTATATACTGAAGTGTCCTGTCCTTTATTTATCCTTACGATGTTGTGGTACTTTGAGTGGGAAACAGGAAATGTGTTTGTGTGACGTGTCGGAAGTCTTTTTTTCACTTCTGCGCCGCATGCTGTCGTGCAGCTCGAGCCACGCTGGAGATCCTCATCCCTGACTTCGTGAAGCAGACGGCCGAGGAGAAACCAGTAGAAGGCGATGAACTGGAGGTACGCCGCCACCACGGCCACCCGATCTCATGCCTTGTATGATTTTAACGTGAATTAAAGTGATGGCTCATCAGCGGTCTCGTATTTCCTCCTCAGTATTTTAACCATATCAGTATTGAAGACTCGCGCGTCTATGAACTGACCAACAAGGCGGGACTGTTGTCTCCTTACCAGATCCTTCACGAGTGCCTTAAGAGGTGGGACGTAGTGTTCTGGAGAATTAAACGCCGATACAGGGTCTGGAGCGAATCGTACAGCTGTTTAACTCTAATCTTCTTCTTTTTTTTTTTTACTGTGTGTTTACAGAAATCATGGGATGGGGGACACCAGCATTAAGTTCGAGGTCATTCCGGGGAAGAACCAGAAGAGTGAATACGTGATGACGTGTGGGAAACACAGCGTGCGCGGGTGGTGTGAGTGTGCACGCAAACCTCTGTAGGGTTTATCATTCAGTAAAGTTAAAAGTCAGAGCTAAAAACGGTTCGAATGTGGTTGCACAACTGCGCTAGTGTAATCAGTAACATGCTGCTGTTTCTATGGTGACGGTTAATAAACTGAAGCTCTTCAGGAGGTTGGGCTTTATTGGGGTTTTTATTAATAATTTTTTTCCCGTCTGTTCCTGTCGCAGGCTGACAAAACTTCTCTTAACGACCCTGTGTATATGTCACCCGCCACGTCGCCCCCTTCATCTTGCAATGGGGGGGGGGCTGAATCCGAATAACGGTTTAACATCTCAGCCAATGAGATCATAAATAGCCAGTCACAGATAGGCGCGCGCACGCACACACACACACACACACACACACACACACAAGGATGACAAGCATGTGGGGTTTTGGATCAAAACATGTTTAGAGAACTAGCTTATTCTTATGTAACGCTATAAAGCATCGCAATGTAGCGTGACCTTTTTAGTCCCCGCCCATCAGGATCTCTAGGAATGGGTTCCGTCCGCCCATCACGCTTCAGTTTCCGGACATTTACTTGCCGTGCGTCGAAGCTGGGGCTTTATGACTCGCTATGCTTGTTCCATATCGGCATTTCATGAAAAGGTCCTCTGGGCGGGAGCGTCTGGACCCCTGTGGTCTGTTTTTGATTTGGCCTTGAGATGTGTGATGCTCAGATTTCGGTTTGTGCCCCCCGTAAAGGTAAGAACAAGAGGGTGGGTAAACAGCTGGCATCTCAGAAGATCCTCCAGATGTTGCACCCTCACGTGAAGAACTGGGGCTCGCTCCTGCGCATGTACGGCAGAGAGAACAACAAGATGGTGAAAAAGGTGTGCAAAAAATAAAGAGAATGAGTGGAATGTAGACTGGTGTTGGCCGTCGATCTGTTTTTTATTTATTCACCGTGCAGGAGAATTCAGATAAGAGCGTGATCGAGCTGCAGCAGTACGCCAAAAAGAACAAACCCAACCTCCACATTCTGAACAAGCTCCAAGAGGAGATGAGGAAACTGGCTAAAGAGAGGGTAAGACTGATGGCACACTTGCACCTCTGTTCCTTTAAAGGGGGGTCAGTGCTGAGACTGAGATTCGGTTCTAACTAAAAATAACCTTTTCGTCTGTCGTGTGTTTATCATCATCATCATCATGTTCCAACAGTGAGGTAGATGATGGACACGCGCCTCCATCACACTCACAGCTGTGCTTATTTTTACTTCTGGGGGGAGGGGAGGGGAAGGGCGCCATTACCTGTGTCTGAGGCTGCCGTGTAGGTCAGGAGTTGAACTGTGCATATGTGTTCAAGATGGCTGACCAGTTAAAAAGGAAAACGCTGAATACTCCTCTTGTCGCCGTCATTTGCGGGCGATTACAGCTCCACGTTAAAGATCCAGACGGCGCGTGCTCTTCTTATCCCTTCCAGTTTACAGACGTGTAGAATCTGTTCCTTTTTGATTGGATGACGTGTTAATTTATTTATTCGAACTCTACACTGTGTTCATGTTTCCAGGAAGAGACGCGAAAGAAGCCCAAAATGACGGTGGTGGAATCGGCGCAGCCCGGCAGCGAGCCCCTGTGCACCGTGGACGTCTAGAGGAACCGTCACCGACCTGCTCGATCACTCCGAAGACAGAAATAAAGCACTAAAGGTCACGTTGTCGTTATACCGTAAATTATGCATTTAGCGCAATACCGTAATACCAGCTCTGTTTAAAGAAGGACGGGCGGACGCCAGGGTTCGGACCCTCGGAATCCCCCGTGTGAGGAAGTTAATCTCATCCGAATAAATCCGATGCACTAATCGAGTGACGAGATGAAACGTCGTCGTTGACACCCCAATGCATTCTTTATACAAACCCGGCCCCCCGCGGTCACTTATCTCCGTACAGGAAGCACGCAGTCATGTGGCGTCTGCTTGCGTTTGTGGATTTTAAACATTGTGGCTGTTTTTGTTTTTTAAATATAAATATATAATTATACAGTAGATTTAATAAAGGTTTTCCTGTTTGGATGTTTATTTTTTTTTTTTGTTTTAAATTCACTGTTCTGGATTTGAGGTGAAACCAGACTACTGCTGTTTTAGGAGTCTGTGGTACAATAATGCGTCTGTGTGCGATCAGCTGCGTGTCTCGACTGAAACAGATTCCGTGGGTTCAGATTATATATTGGAAGGATATCTTTAACCCATTTAAGCAGTGGAAGTGTGATTAAGCCAGGGGGAGGGGCTAAAAGTAGTCTCAGACCTGCCAATCTTTTACATCAGCGTCGGCGCTCGCTGGTTCCTGATACGTGATCACGCTAAAATATAAAAGTCTTGTGTTTCCTGAACGAACGGACGGATTTCTTTTAACGTAGTCGACATACAGTATGACACTGCAGTGACTTTTCTTTCTTTTTTTTTTTTTTAGATATAAAGTATCTGCTCATAACTGAACCCACTTTGAAGCTCCGCCCCCGTCCCAGTCATCTCCACGTTTAATCATTTCTAATGGTTTGTTAGTTGGGGTCCAAGTGTGTCCAAAAACACCCCTCTCTGTGACATCATCTCTTCACCACCATCACTACCCATAATCATTTTTATTTACTCATTCAACAAACCTATTAGGGTCCTATTTGTCCTATTAGGGTCACTGGGAGGGTGGAGTCTATCTCGGCCAACACTGGGCGAGGGCAGGGTACACCCTAAACAGTGTAGCGCAGCGCCAACATGTACGCGCACACAGCCATTCGGAGCAGCCAGTCAACCTAAAGTGCATGTCTGGATTTGTTTTCTTAAAACAGGAATTCATGAGCAGAGGAAATAAAACACGAAAGGACCGAATCTCAATCTCTGATTTTTTTTTTTTTCTTCTTGCAAATAAATCAGATATTAAACACTTCATCTATTCCTGTGCTAATATTTTGAAACGCTGCTATTAGTGGTGGTCAAACAAGCTACATTCAAGAAAGACTTTTCCTTTTTTTTTTTTCATTCTGGACACACGATCACGGTCTGGTAGACTTTTCTAGAACATTGCTGAGCATTAACGCGACCCGCTCGTCCTGTGAGCGTGAAGTACGGACGGAGAGAAAGATGAGCGTGGTGTCAGTAATGAGGGGAACCGAGATGTGCATCACAACGACAGCGGCAAGGTTTAAGAGAGACGGAGTTCTGTGAAGTCGCTTTTTAAATCTTGTGGAGAATAATAACCACAACAATAATAATAATAATAATAATAATGAGTAATATTAATAGTCGCTTGCTCTCTGCTGCATTTGTGGTTCTACAGACGGAATGCGCTTTTGGGTGCGGAGTGAACACCGAACTGGACAGTCAGTACATTGCTTTGGTTTCTTTAGTCGTTTGTATTAAAAGTGTTTGTGATATTGAATTAGTGAATAATTTACATTATAAGTCTCGAATTAAAGAGTCGCGGTGTTGATCATCCTTACAGCATAATCCGTGTGTTTAAGCGATACAGAACTTATTTTCATATAAATAACCATATAAAGCCTGTACTGGGTAATTTAATCCCGGGGATCACTAGCAGGGGCTGGACCAATGTGGAACAGCCATTTGTTCCCGGATGTGAGGTGAAGTCGTTGGGCCGGGTCGTCCGGCGCCAGTAAACAAGCAGTGGGCGACATTTAATTAAAAAAAAAAAATCTTCCCGCTATCAACCCAGAGATCGCAAGTTCGAATCCGGGTTGATGCCACAGCCATCCGTGACCGGGAGTCCATGGGAGCTAA
>JAQMYF010000025.1:36859919-36871107 GCA_030014195.1 Neosilurus mollespiculum
TTTTATACCTCATTCTGAATCAGATTCACTTCTCTTTATAAATGTATCAACATCTCAGTATCTCACATTTCATACTTCATCCGGATTATACTGGAGCGCGTCACACATTTACTAATTACACTGATTTATATTAAATAAAATCACTTCATTTCTATAGTTTACATATTATATATATATATATATATATATCTTATTTTATACCTTTATAATTTTTCCAGAGTAATAAAATGTATTTATGTTTTAATAATACAAATTGTATAAATTGAATTGAAAGATATTTATTGGAGTATTTTTAGGGAGCTCTCATGTGTGGGAGGTACAGTGGTGTGGTGGTTAACACGTCCCCCTCACAGCAGGACGGTCGTGGGTTCGAGTTCCAGGCTCGGAGAGAGAGTTTCTGTGTGGAGGCTGACTGACCGTTCCATACCGCCCCTAGGTGTGAGTGGAAGTGCGAGTGGTTGTGTGTGTTGGCCTTGTGATGGACCTGCAGGCAGTTTGGGGTGTACCCCGGCTTTGCTCAGAGTCGGCTGAGATAGGCTCCAGCCTCCTCACGACCCTAATAAAGGATAGAGTGGTTCCGCGAATGGATGAATGAATAAATGAATCAGACAATTAATAAAATGAACTAATTCATTCATTTCTACAGATTTTTTTTTCTTGAAAATTCATTTTTTTGGTCATTTATTATTTTTTTTTCAAAATAATAAGATTTCATTTTAACTGTTAATATTATAATAATCAGTACAAATTAGATATAAAGGATATTTTTAGACTAATTTAAATACCTGAAATTATCTTTATTTAATTTTATCTTTCTTACCTTTCGTGTGAGCTACGCGGAAGATACTGTACGATGTGTGTGTGTGTGTTGGCCCTGAGTCCACGAGTGCTCGCTCGGTCATAGCGAGTTATGCCCTTTGGCGTGAGCTGTATATTATTATTATTACTAGACATATGAGAGCTTGTGGAAATTATAATAAAGTAAAATTACGATAATCATCAGCTTTATATAGACAGAAACGTTCCAATAGAACTAACGCCGGCATCTAATTACATCACTACAAGTTCAACTTCATCTTCAAGTTACAGAGCATGCATGTGTCCCCAGAACCGCAGTGTGTTCACTCCTCCAGTCATTTCAATTTGTATTCAGCAAATTTATTTCATTTCAATTATTGTATTAATCTGCTCATTTTCAATGTAATATAATCATCTTTTATGACTTCATCAGGTTCCTTTTATTTATTTACTTTTTATTTCTATTTATTTTGGTGTTTCTTAAGAAATTTCAAAGAAAAAAAAGAAAAGAAAAAAAAAAAGAAATGTTTATATCATTAAAACTCTTAATATAATGAAACAGATCCACTGGATCAGAACCAGACTTATAATGAACTACACAGAACTTTATTGCTTTACAGTGTCATTAAAACAAAAGGACAGAAATTTAGTGATGAAAAAATAATATAGATGTGGATTACAAAGAACGCAGAACCGTCTTATCCAATAAAACTGTACAATGATTTCATTAAAAATAAAGGATGTGATTTTAAAGTGACGGTGAGAAAACTTTTGCACTCGGGAGGAGATTGTTGGAAGTTTTGTTGTAATCGCTGAGGGTCGGTACAATGGAATAAATCAATCAATAACAACAAAGAGGGAAAGGTCTGTGTGTGTGTGTGTGTGTGTGTGTGTGTGTGTGTAATAAAGTACCTGATGAAGTTCTGGAAGGCGACGACGACGCGTTTGGCTCCTTCAGGAACGTGGATGGTGTCTGAGGGACTCACTACGGCACACGAGCCTCCTTTATACTTCCCCAAACGAAAACCCACCGTCTTATCCTCTCCATCCGCACCGGTACCGATCACAAACTCACACTTATTCCTGTACTCCGTCTGCACCGCGCACACACACACACACACACCTTACATAGTACGACAGCTATGAAGAGCATTCCAGTGTGGATGAGATGATCGGTTCATTGTTACCTGTACAGGTGAGGGTCTGATGGGCTCAAGTGGACAACACACACCTTTATTCTTCTCCTTCTGCACAAACAGCCACGGCAGCATGGCTTTATTACTGTTACCTATCTCTCTAAACACACACACACACACAATCAATTTTAAAGTAAACTTTTATGCTGATAAAATAAATAAACAAAACACTTTAAATTAAGTAGAAATTTAAATAAATTACATTTTATATAAACAATTATAAAAATGTATTCTAACTTATTTTAATATTTTATTTATAGTCAAAAGCAGCTGCAGCTTTTAGGTATTTCAGCATTTAATATAAAATAGTTTATTTTAAACTTTTGTAATAAATTCATTTTATTTTATTACCTAGAATTAATTGTAAAAAGTTTAATCAAAATTATTTTATTTATTTATTATATTACATTATATTTATGAAAATATTTATAATTATTTTAATATGTTATTTGTTTCATTTTTCATATTTTACGCCATTTATTAAGATTTTTTATTAAGAGAACTTAACGTCATTTATTTTTATAGTATTTAGTGCTCAGTGTAAAATATTAATTTGGTTATTGATTATTCTATTTATTATTCTGTGATAATTTTATGATGAATCATATAATTTATTTATTTATTATTATTATACTGTATTAATCCTCTGCATTTAACCCATCCAAAGTGAGAACACACACACACTCGGAGCAGTGAGCTGAAACACACACACTGTGGCACCCGGAGAGCAGTTGGGGGTTCGGTGCCTTTCTCAAGGACACTTCATGAAGGTGGAGGAAGGAAAGGTGCAGAACACCCCACCCCACCACACCCCCCACCCGCCACACATTTTTCCTGCTGGTTCAGGAATCGAACCAGCGACCTTTAGAACCGAAAGCCGCTTCTCTAAACATTAGGCCACAGCTGTGTATTTTTATTACACATATAATAATTTTTGCAATTTTATGTATTTAAGCAGGCAATGTTTTATATAAAACATGCATTTATTTTATGATAATTGTTCCCTTTTTATTAAATTGATAATGATTAAATAAATAGACAGATAATTAAGAGTAGTCTGTTGAAATCAGACAGATTATTATGAAGGTATTAAATCTAGGTAACCTGGTGAGCGTGTGCAGGACCACCTCCACTTCGTGCTCCTTCCTTTTAAGCTGCTCTTCATATGGGACCTGCCACAGGGGCGTGACGGCGTTGGCGATCTGGACACTGAGGGGTTCGTCCTCTGCACCATCGTGTCTCTCAGTGGGCCGTTTGGACGCGGGCTGTCTGCCCTCCGCCGCCTCTTCGTCCTGCCTGCGCTTCCTGAGGAGGGGGTCGGCTTTAGGTTTGGCCAATCGCACGCTCAGAACTTTGCCCTTCCATTGCACGCCGTGGACGAGCTTCATAGCCTTGTCTCTATCCTCCTGCAGTCCCAGCACAACAGGTTAACACACCTTTAATTAATAATGTAATCTGCACTGAAGGAGTAAATCAACCCAACCTGGTTTTTGAACGTGACAAAGGCGAAGTTCTGCTTCCCCATCAGCTTGGTCTTGTGCGGGTTCAGCCCATGTTTGTTCAGGAACTTCTTCAGGTCGTTGAAGCCGATGTACTTGGGCAGGTTCTGGATCTCCACCTTGAAGATCTCGGAGGTGAACAGATCTTCTTTTATATAGCGGTAGACATCGGAGTGGCTGTGTCCCTCACACGCTTCTCCTTGGTTCTTGCCCTCTGCTGTAGATTCCTCCTGCGGGTCGCTCTCCTGTGGAGATCCTGGTTGGGTACAGGACTCTTCCACAGGAGCCGGAGGATCGCTCAGGATGGGGGACTCTGAATTCACATCCGCCATAAGTACCTGAGAGCTGGACTGAAACACAGAATCACAGTTTGGTTCTTCCTTCTTCACATCACATCCCTGTGCACTTTAATCTCATCATGATAACACCACAGAAAAGCATCATTCAGATTATATACAGATCATCTTCACCTACACATCATTCAGGATTCCCCCTAACCTCACCTGATATCCTGGAGTGGACTGTGATAGTCTTGTTAATCCTAACCAGTGCTTATAAATCACATCAGCACAGCTGTTTGCACACACATGCAGGCTGCCATCTTGTTTTCACACTCAAACACGTGTCTAAATAAGAGCAACGATTACAAGCCATTTTTTAGGTGGAAATACAAAGACTAAATAAAACCAGTGTTCCCTTTTAGGTTTTCGCATTACTAAGTGAAAGAAGTTTAAAGAAAACAAAAACACTTAAACAAAGTTAATAATTGTTCCACTCAATTTAATCACCCTAGACAAAGACTTTTATTTTGAAATAAAAATTGCTTCCGGGTTTTTGTGTGTCTCTATGTATAACTTTATAATAGATGGCCTCAGGGGTCCTAATAAAGCCGTTAATTCTCTTAACATATCTATAACTATAAAATGTAAACGTTTACAAATTATTATCCAATAAATCCTTCTATTCGATGGGCGCAACTTACGTTAAACAGGTCTGATCCCAAATTTTGCTACGTACTTACACTAGATAGGGAATCTATACATTATAAATAATGCGTGAATAAAGAAGTGCACCTAATTAGGGATTCTTGAGCCATTTGGAACACAGCCATTGTTGCTAACCAGCAAATAGCAATATTGCTAAAAAGACATGCTAACTATGCTATCTAACCGTGTATTTTATTTCCAAGTTTGGTAGCTGTAGAATATGAGTCGACTCGAGCATATGAATCATTTTATTTGTTGTTTTATCTGTTTTTGATGTTTAGTTAAAATAAAATTCCGCTACTCAAATTCCTGTCAAGGAAGACTGTCAAGGGGTAAAGAAATGCCTCCTTTTGCGTAATTGGCTAAACTTCTTTTAAGGGGCACGCTGGTTGGTTCGTTAAGCCATCATTTACCCGGATCCACCAATCCTAATGCTGGAAGTCGAGTCGCGCGACATACGTTGAGGGAAATCCAGCGAGGAGGAAGACACGTCACAGGTAGGCTAACCGTCCTGGGAGCTAACGCAGAGCGCAGCGCGAGCGCGTCCCCTCGGTTCTAGTGGTGTGGAAGTGGACAAGTTTGTTTGTGTGAGGAGAAAAGACGCCGATCGACGCGGCCTCTTTCCTGAGGTGAAGTTCGAAGGTTTCATCCGAAATGGGTTCTCTGTTTCGGGGTGAGGAGCTGTGTTTGGCCCAGCTGTTCCTGCAGTCTGGTTCGGCGTATGAGTGCGTCAGTGAACTCGGGGAACTCGGACTGGTGGAGTTCAGAGATGTGAGAAACCCGTTTCTACTTCTTATCACCTCACAAACCCGGAGTAAAGTGTGCGTTAGCTTCTTCCGACTCTAACAGGTGTCCCGAATCACTCCTCCTCTGATCGGTTTCACTGTTAAACTTCACTCACGAACCGGACACATCAAAACTAATAACATTTCTTTACTTCTTCTTCTTCTTCTTCCTGTGAGAACAGTGAGCTCCTTTATCACTTCCTGGCTCCTTCAGGTGTTTATCAATATCACGTGACTAACGTTTCTTCGAGTCTCCTGTCCGACTCGCGAATCGTCCCTTTAATTGCGTCGCGCATGCGCCGTGGCATCGCTCCGACACAAATTTTATTTCAGTGAGACCCCTTTCACTGGGCTTAAGGCCAGGATTCTGGGCTTCCACTGCGTGTGTGAAAAGGATCCCTCGCGCTTCCGGAACCACTCTCTCACTATCCGAGCCTGACTTTTCTGTCCGTCCCTTTAAAAAGGGTCCATCGATGTGATAATCTGGTCATTCGGTACGTTCAGGGTGTCGGCTGAGTTAATGTTGCTGAGCCTCGACCGGACCAACCAAAGCTCCCCAGGTCATAACGCCACATAATAATGCACGGTGGCGGCTATGCGTGGTTGGTTCATCACTTCATGTGCTTCCCTCCTCACCCTGACACCCCCCTCGATCTGGAATACGATCAGCCTGGACTCGTTAGGTCACATGACCTCTTTGCATCGCCCCAGAGTCCGATCATTATGCTCCCTCCAAACTGAAGCCCTTTATTTTGATTATTCTCACTGACGAGTGATTATTTATTTTTTTAATGAACACACAGCGGTTTTGTCCCAATCCTCTGAGTCCTCATCACATCGTTAAACATAGCTGTGAGCTCTACTGTCCATTCATTTATTTTTAACAATGCAACTTCACAGACTGATCACATGATCTCTGATCACACTCAGCCAGGTTCTGTTGTACAACCACATTTCTTGTGGATGGTTGAGGTTCCTTAGAAGTTTTATTATTGTGTTGGAAAGTTCTTAAAGAGGAGTGAAATGAATCCTTCCAAACTCTTGTTACACTGAAAATATGTATATTTTCATCATCAGGTGGTTTTTACTTGCATTTATGAAGTTGTGATCTGCTGAAATCCGTTAGGGACTTTGCGTTAGCCTTTTTTAAAAGCACACCATTTTTAGTTTCACACTCTTCGCCAATTTCCATAAAGGCAAGATAACATCAGTAGTAACACTATACTGATATTAAACTAAGAAATCAAATATTACCTGTATGAATTATGAACAAAATAAAATGAAACTCGGCACATCTGCTCATAATACTACATTTACATACATCACACACACGTCTGCTCTGTACTAGTACATTTAATGCACAGCATGTCTGTGTTAACCGTTTATTCAACTTCACCCCGTCCCACTTTTCTTAGTGCAGTCACCCCCCCGTGAGTATTTATTACATTTTTTGTTTATTTTTTTTTCCAATAAGAAGATTGTAATAATGATAGCGGTTTTTTAAAGTGCCTGGATGTATCCGATGTCTGCAGGCTATAATTAAGTTTGGGTTTATTTCCCCTTTAAACCAACTTTATTTGTTTTAGTAATCTCTGAGAGATAGTTGTATTATAATTATATATCTTCCCCACATGGATGTTTAGGTAAATTGTTGCCAGCTGGGAGCCCGTCGTGTTCTGCCTCTTCTGTTTGAAATTACCTCCGTTTTGAGTTATTGATGCTGGTTTGAACGACACCATATCACACTGTATGCTTTCTATTTATTTATTTTTAATGTATTTTGTTTCAGCTCAACCCAAGTGTTAACGTCTTCCAGCGCAAGTTCGTCAACGAGATCAAGAGATCAGAGGAAATGGAGAGGATTCTGGGTAACGCAATTTTATGCTTAGATTTAATTTATAAAGTGACGGAGTTGAGTTTCTGTAAAGTTATTAGGGTGTTCGAATGAAAAATCAAATGAGCTTAATTTTAGGTTATGGAGCTTTAGTTTTATGTTTAATTTTGAAAATAAAGGAAATTTTGTAAAATATGTACGTTTGACTTTTTTTTTTTTTAATTTCCTGAACCGATGTGTTTCACTTATTTGTTGTTTGTTTATTTATTGGCCTTGAGCAACTTTTTATTTTTTAAAACTGATGACTATAAAAATGAGGCAAATCGCGTGTGTGTGTGTGCGCGTGTGTGCGTGCGTGTGTGCGTGCGTGCGTGTGTGTGTGTGTGTGTTGGCCCTGCGATAGTCTGGCGAGCTGTTCAGGGTGTACCCTGCCCTCGCCCAGAGACGGCTGAGATGAGCGCCAGCCTCCCCGCGGCCCTAATCAGGATAAAGCGGCTCAGAAAATGAATGAATCAAGTCTTTTAATGTCGTTTGATTTATTAGTTCATTGTTATAGTTAATATAGAATGGTACAGTTCATCATTCCTCCCCAATGCCGTAAGACTTTCTAACTCCTGCTAGGCGGTGAAACACTAACACCACGTCCACGCTGTGCACTTCACCGCACACCACACACACACACACCTCAGTGCATGTTTACACTCGACGTTTTAAATCATTTACACTGGACTGCAAATTTACACCGTAACAGGATTACCTGCTATTATTTTACTAATACGTCTACCTCAAGCTATTATTTACCCACAATTCTTATACTGTTTTTACTATGTTTACATTCAGTTCTTTAAGTTTTTTATCTTTGCTATATTTGCCTCTAACTTAAGTTTGTTTTTTATGGCATAAGTTTGTGCTGTTTACTGTAAATCCTGCTGGAAACTGTGAATTTTCCTCTGGGATTAATAAAGTATCCATCCATCCATCCATCCATCCATTATTATTATTATTATTATTTTAATAAACTTATGGAGTAAACCTCGGTAGTAAATTCCTCTCCAGGTTTTCTCTGCAGTTAAAAACAACCCCTGAGGAATTTCGAGCCCCAGTCGTTCTCTTCACTGAGTTTAATATTTAGGATGAAAGTAAACACTGGTATATATTTATCCCGAGTTCGTACCCATGGTTTTATGTGCCTTTAAACTGAGCTCCATTTTCACTTTGATGGAACATATCAAGATAATTTGCAGCCCATGTAAATGAACACCGGTCTCTCTGCCACAGGGCGTGGCCTCGCGTCAGTCATCGTTTCCATCCGCAGCCCAGACTTTCACCTGAACCCGCTCCAAGAGCCGAGGATTTAATAAAACGGATACTTGAGTATTAATCGATTACATGTCAAAGACGTGAAATAATTTTGCTTATTTATATAATTATCATTCAACATTTCTTTATTTTCCACAACATTTCTGTAGCGTCTCGAGTTTGGCTTCATGGGGACGTTAAATTTTTGCTTTGTTTCTGTTATGAAGGAAAAATGTATTTTTCTTTAAGGTTTATTTTAGATTGGTTATACAAATGAAAAAAATTTTATATTCAAATTGTGAAACGATTTTTAAAACATGTTTTTGCAATTTTTTTTAAGTATTTATATTCATATTTATTGAATTGAATTAGTTCCTGCTCTTGAACGTGAACTCGTTGGATTGGCTGGGCTGCGTTACTGACCGCGTGCATCATAACACATTATGGTCAGTGCTGATCTGCACAAACAACAAAGCGCAGAAAACATTTCTTTTTGTTCCTAAACTGACTGACGGCAAGAATAGCAGAGTCGGAAAAAGGTGGCTGCATAAACCATTTTGAATTCACCGTCACGCTCGTCTCTGGCAGCGTTCTCGTCCTCAGAGTCACTAGAATGTGACGTCTCGCCGTCTCCACGAGAGACTCCTCCCCCTCTGTTTCAAATAGGTCACCATTTACACCCATTTCCTCCAGACTGCCGCCATAGTCGTTTCTTGAACATGTTTTTTATGATCTAAATTGGCGCTCGCTGAATAGATCTGCTTGTTTACTTGTGCTGGACAAAAACGGACCAGAAGTTCATGTAAATTCCAGTAAAAAACAAAAAAAAAAACACCTCACCATTGGTTCAGCCCCGACTAGAGATCCACAGGGTAAAATCATCCAGTTTTGTGCTTTTTATGGTCATTTATATTAAAATAAGCCTCAGTATCGCTTAAACATATAAAATATGTGTTAATTATCCTGTAAAGATGATCCGCACCGCTACTCTTTAAAAGAACCAAACGCCTCTGTGTCCTTTTAAATATCGTGATATGACAATTTTCCATACGCTCGTACAGTAACTCGTTAAGAGAAACTCTGAGATGACGACGTTCTGGTAGTTTCAAAAAAGGCAGGATGGTGTGATGAAGTGACGTCACTGTTACCACCACAGAGTCGATTCTGTTTAAGAGCTCGTCCCTGGTGTAAGGGGAGAAACGAACAAACTTTTTCTGACCAATCAGAACGCAGCAGTGTTGAGGTAGAATGCTTGTTGGATTAGTGATGTAATTAATCTCATGGTGCAGATTTACTTGTTGGGTTTTTCTACAAAGCATTTACTCTGTGTGTGTGTGTGTGTGTGTGTGTGTGTGTGTGTGTGTGTGTGTGTCTCAGGATATCTCCTGAGAGAGATCAAGAAAGCCGACATCGCTCTGCCTGATGATGAGGCGAGCCCCTTGGCTCCGCTTCCCAAACATGTGATCGGAATTATGGTAGGATCACAGAACACACACACACAGACACACACTTGGGGTTAATGAGGGCGTGTGAGGGAGATTTATTCTTATTTATTATTTTTTTATTGTTTATTGGGATTAAAATTCACCTTTGAATGTAACAATTCACTCTTTATTCTCTTCCCTTTCTTTCTTTCTTTTTCCTTCTGTCATTTTTCATTCTTTCATCCCTTTCTGTGTTCCTTTCACCTTTTTACTGCTTTTCTTTCTTTACCTCTTTCTTTTCATCATTTTCTTTTTTGCCCTTTTTACGGTTTTCCTCTTTTTTTCTCTTTCTCCTTTTTTTTCTTTCTTTCTTTGTTTGTTCGGTTCTCAGGAGCAGCTTCAGCGGTTGGAGCTCGAGCTCAGTGAGGTGACGAGGAATAAAGAGAAGTTGCAGAAGAATCTTCTGGAGTTGACAGAGTACTCACACATGCTGCACATCACACGCAACTTCGTCCACCGCACCGCCGAGGTGTGTCTCGACTCCGCCCACAACGACACAAATCACTGACCCACGTACAGAAACCTTTGATCTGATGTTATACCTGGGTTTAAACCTGACACCGTCCACAGTTAGTTTATCACGTTACGGTTCCTCGTTGTTGTATGAATGTAGTCATGATGTACCAGATATAACATCATGCAGCATCACTCACTGAACCTTTATCTTTATTAGTTTTCATAATGATTTACCCCAGAGGACAACTGCAGCGCCGCCACCGCCGCCAACAGGGGATGTGTTTATAACTTTGCATCAGTAATAATCAAACTTGAAGTCTTTCAGGCTGTTGAAGTGTGTGTGCGTGTGTGTGTGTGTGTGTGTGTGTGCGCGCAGAGAGAGCCGCTGCACGCTCAGTATGAAGAGTTTCCTTTCCTGGAGAAAGACTCAGCGATGGATTACTCCAGCATGCAGAGACTCGGGGCCAAGCTTGGGTGAGACGTGTACAGAGGTGTCAGTCTGTGTGCACCCACTTCAGAATCAGAATACTTTAATGATCCCGGAGGAAATTGTGTGCACACAGTTGCTCCAAACCAAGTAAAGAAAAGATAAAAGTCTCAATAAGAAAATTACAAATGTGTACATAAATACAGTATACATAATAAAAGTCTATATATATATATATATATATATATGTGTGTGTGTGTGTGTGTGTGTGTGTGTGTGTGTGTGTGTGTGTAAGTGTAAAATAAAAAGTTAATATCTATATAAACAGATCCAGAGTGAATGGTGTTGGTGAGTGATATGTACAGTATTATCAATATGATAAACAGTAGAATGTAGATGTATAACAGTGGATGTTGTTGCTATA
>JAQMYF010000025.1:36897781-36929205 GCA_030014195.1 Neosilurus mollespiculum
CATGGCGCTTTGGACAGTCAGGGGTTCTTCTGTCCAGCATGGGGCTTTGGATTGTCAGGGGTTCTTCTGTCCAGCATAGGGCTTTATATAGTCAAGGGTTCTTCTGTCCACCATTGGGCTTTGGACAATCAGGGGTTCTTCAGTTCAGCATGGCGCTTTGGACAGTCAGGGGTTCTTCTGTCCAGCATGGGGCTTTGGATTGTCAGGGGTTCTTCTGTCCAGCATGGGGCTTTGGATTGTCAGGGGTTCTTCTGTCCAGCATAGGGCTTTGGATTGTCAGAGGTTCTTCTGTCCAGCATGGGGCTTAGGACAATTAGGGTTCTTCTGTCCAGCATGGGGCTTTGGATAGTCAGGGGTTCTTCTGTCCAGCATGAAGCTTTGGACAATCAGGGGTTATTCTGTCCAGCAAGGGGCTTTGGATAGTCAGGTGTTCTTCTGTCCAGCATGCGGCTTTGGATTGTCAGGGGTTCTTCTGTCCAGCATGGGGCTTTGGACAATCAGGGTTCTTCTGTCCAGCATGGGGCTTTGGACAATCAGGGGTTCTTCTGTCCAGCAAGGAGCTTTAGACAATCAGGTGTTCTTCTGTCCCACATAGGGCATTAAGCCATGAGGGTGTTCTTTTGTTTGGCATGAGGTATTAGCCAGAAAGGGTTTTTTCTGTCTGTTATGGGGTGTTTACAACTTGGCACCTTCCTCTCTCCAGTCTGGGGCTCTGGGTATTGAAATGGTACAATGTTTTAGCCAAATGTTTATATCCTGTGTAAACTAGACAGTCTTTCAGTGTGCTGTTCCTCTGATATCTCCTCAATTACTTCATATAACAAGCCATCATTTTTTACATATCGCCAATTGTAGTGAGTTTTCTTTTTGCTAATCTGTCACTTATCAGATATCATGTTGTTCTTGTTATATCAGAAAGTTCAAATACAGACTGTGTACCATGTGGAGCTGCATGTAGCAGTGAACTACATCCCACAGAGGTTCCTGAAGTCCAACGTACTGTACTTCTTGAGGAACTCTAAGGGTCAGTGCTAACGGTTAAAGTGAAAGTCTGCTTGTGAAAAATCAAAACCGTCAGTAACAGAGTTTCATGCTGTTGGTGCGTTTCAGAGACGATTGTTGAGCCGGTGGATATAAACGAGGCCAATGAGCTGATGCCCAAGCTGCTGGAGATCGGCATGATGAATGGTCATCAACTCCTGATGTTCAGAAACGTCTTCCAGCATGTGTGTGGTCGGATAAAAAACATAAATAACTGAATCTGTTCAATGTTACTGTCACTTTTAATGAAATAGACTAAAGTTTATTTTATGTGGTTCCTCTGACTGAAAGGTGTAACCCACAGGTGTCAAACGTATTGACCCCCTTGGCTTTTTACCTATTTTATTACATTACAATTTGTAATTGAAATGTTTTTTTTAATCTGAATTTTATGTGATGGATCTGCACAAAATAGTCTAAGGTGGTGAAGTGAAATGAGAAAAATATATATAATTTAAAAAGAAATCTGAAAATTGGCATGTGCATATGTATTCACCCCTTTTGCTATGAAGCCCCTCAAAAGTTCTGGTGCATCCAATTACCTTCAGAAGTCACATAATTAGTGAAATGATGTCCACCTGTGTACAATCTAAGTGTCACATGATCTGTCAGTATAAATACACCTTTTAGGAAAGGCCCCCGAGGCTGCAACACCACTTAGCAAGAGGCATCACACCATGAAGACCAAGGAAGGGCTTTTGGGCAGTAAGGAGTTTCAGAGCAGTCAAGGGTTTTGAATTGGATGGAGCTTGGAGCAGTGAGTACTTTTGGCTGGAATGGCCTTTGAGGCAGTGTGGGACTTTGGATTAAAAGAAGCTTTGGGGCAGTCAGGGCTTTGGGCTGGAACGAGCTTTGGAGCGGTTAGTGGCTTTGGGATGAAAGGACCTTTGGAGCCAGCAGGGGCTTTGTGATGAAAGGATCTTTGTGGCAGTCAGGGGCTTTGAGATGGGAGGATCATTGGGGCAGTCATGGACTTTGGGATGGAAGGATCTTTGTGGCAGTCATGGACTTTGGGATATAAGGATCTTTGGAGTTGTCAGGGGCTTTTGAATGGAAGGATCTTTGGGGCAGTCATTGGCTTTGGGATGGAAGGATCTTTGGGGCAGTCAGGGACTTTGAGATGGGAGGATCATTTGGGGCAATTAGGGGCTTTGGGATGGAAGGCGCCTTAGAGCTGTCAGGGGCTTTGAGATGGAAGGATCTTTGTGGCAGTCAGGGTCTTTGGGATGGAAGGAGCTTTGGAGCTGTCAGGGGCTTTGAGATGGAATAATCTTTGGGGCAGTCAGGGGCTTTTGGATGGAAGGTCCTTTTGGGCAGTCATAGGCTTTGAGATGGACGTATCTTTGGAGCAGTCAGGCTTTGGGATGGAACAATCTGTGGGGCAGTTAGGGACTTTGGGTAGTAAGGCATGTTTTCTGATTATATTTTTGCATCATGAGTTTGCTCTGTCAATAGGTGTACATGCCACTGCTCTCAGTGGGGCAGATAAAGCTGTCCGACAGAGGGCACCAGAAGGCTATGCTGAGCTCTGAAGTCTGTGGTGCGCATACTGAGCTGAAATCTCCAGTGGAAAAAGTCCAGCTGGAAAAAACTTCCAGGAAAGAAGAACCACTCAACACAGGCTTGATCCGAGACGAGCTACTAAACTGCTCTCTAAAGTACAAGAACCTGCTGGACCGAACCCTGCAGCAGCTGCAGAGTGAGATTACCACCCCTCCATCAGTTCTGTTATTGTCCTCAGATGAATCACTCTCATTAATTATGGACAGTTCATTGTATTCCCTTGTTCCCCTTAATGCTCTGCTGTAGATATGAATAATCTACACATCCCCGACCTGGATCTGGACCTGGACCAGGACTTGAAGACACAGTTGGTCAGTCAGGAGGTGGTGGAAAAGCTGGAGCAGTGTGTAATGAACTGGCAAACCCAAATCACCATCATCCTTGAGGAACAGGAAGTGAAGAAACCACAGGTCTGATCTGGAACACATTAGGGGAAATAAATAAATAAATAAATTCCATGAAATAAAACAAAACTTCTGTGATAGATTTATAATTATATATAATAAATTCAGCAATTTATTATACATAACTATAAATCTGTTACAGGATTGTTTACAGTTTATTACAATGATAAATCGATTTTTACTGCAGTTCCTGGGGTAAAAAATTGTTTTGTTATTTGTTTACTTCCACAGATTTTTTTTCTTCCCGTCTTTCTTATCTCCCTTTTTCTTTTCTTCTTTTTTTCTTACTATCTATATCTATGTACATTTCTTTCTTTTTTTAATTTCTTTTTGTTTTTATTATTTCTAAATATCTTTTTCTTTCTTTCTCAATTTCTTTTTCCTGAACATTTCTTTATTTTCTTTTTATTTAAATGTTATAAAATGTTTTATTTTTTCCCCTTGTTTTATCAGTGTATCTATTTTTATGTTCTTTTTAAAGTTCTTTCTTATGTTATTTCCAATATTATATCTTTTTTTCCCTTAACTTTGCTTTTTGTCCTATTCCCTCTGGGTTTTTTTTATTCAATTCATCTTTTTTCTTTTATATTTTTATATTTTATATAATTTTGTATATCTTATTTTTCTCTTTTCTATTCTATTCTTTGTCTTCTCTTTTTTAAATTTCTATTTAGCTTTTGTGTTTTTTGATTTTTTTTTATTGTGCATCTCTTTCTTTCTTTCTTTCTTTTTTCATTTCTGTGTGGAGGCATGCCTTATTCTTTCTTCATTTCTTTTCTATTCAGTTTGTTTTCATTTTCAATATTTCTTCCCTAAATTTTGTGTTTCTTTGTTTTCTAAAATCGGTCTTTCTTTTCAATTTTTTTCTCTCCTTCCTTCCTTCCTTTTGTCTTTTTCTTTCCTTTCTTTTGTCTTTCATTCTTTGATTATTATATAAATTTTTTCTGTCTTTCTTTAATTTCTTTCTTGGTAATTTCATTCAAAAACACAAATATCATTACTGCAGTAGTTTAGATGATATGGTTGTGATGAAGTTGGAGGCATGGCCTCATGGTTTCCCCTCCCCCATGGTTACCTTTCGTTCGTCTCTGATGACGGTTCTGATCCCCAGGGCTCGGGTCCGATGGCGGAGTTGGAGTTCTGGCGTGAGCGTGCGAGTGTGCTGAGCAGCCTGTGCGAACAGCTTGAGCTCCCAGCTGTGAAGAGGATCCTGGAGATGATGAGACAAGCTGACCTGGATTCCATGCAGAACCTGAACGAGACGATAAAGCAGCTGAAATTCTACCACGTGGAGGCCACGGAGAACGTGCGCTTCCTCGGTACCGTGGAGAGGTACTTTAAAGTGAGTCTGTTGAGTTATATATTCAGGTAAAAGTTATGGTCCTGACTGACATGATTGACACTGATGTCTGTGATTTTCAACATGTCACATGACACGTTCGTTATTTGTGAGTTATCGGCATTCTGTGATTTTTACATCTTTCACACCAGAACCTGGCCACGGCGGTGAACTTCAGCCTGATCCTAGACACCATCGCACCGCTGATGAGAGGGCTGAGGATGATCTGGATCGTTTCCAGCCACTACAACACGGACGAGCGCATGACACCCCTGATGGACCGCATCGTCTGGGAGCTGTGCGAACGCGTCACTTGTATCATTGACATCCGCACACTTTTCAAGTGAGCCGGCATGAAAACAAGCCCGACTAAAAGGTTACATAGCATCAAGATTAAATAAAGAGGACGAAGAGGTTTAAATGAACGAATAATCAGGAGCTTCTTGAGTATTCCATTTACAAACAACGGGGGGTGGAAACTTGTGGAGACATGACTGAGTTTTAAATAAAATGAAGTGTTCAAATGGAAAATGTTTATTTCATTTCCTGTTTCTGTAGAGACGATCATAATGCAGCCAAAGATAAAGTTCTAGATGGTAAGAAAGCTCTGGAACAGTGGAAGTCCTGCTACTTTGAGGTTCGAGAGGTTATTGAAAAGTCTGGCAGGGACTCACGCTGGGAGTTTGACCGCCTAAGACTCTTCGAGAAGACGGACTACATGGCTTCGGTCTGTCAGGACTTCTACACCATCCTGCAGGTTAAATCTCCTTGTAATAAATATGCGAGTTAAAAGTTCTGATGGGTTTAAAATGATACTTCAGTGAGAAGTCTAAAAATCCATCTTTACCTCCAGTGTAGTTGTTTAGGAAAAAGTTCCCCGAAAAAGTAAACAAACATCCGACAGAGAGCCAAAGATTTAATTCGTTTGTCTCCGCTCACGTGCATTTCTTGTCCGTTTCTCGTTCGGTGAATGCGTTCCTTTTCAGGCGAGGTCCGTTCAGTTTGGTGGAAGGTCTAGTGCATGCACAGAACTTGGAACGGACTCCACCAGGTAAAGGCGTCCGCTGGTTGTACGGTTGTTGTGTGCTGGCTGTGTACTTTGTTCCGAACCCGTGTGTTCCTTGTCCTGTGCTTGTCAGTTCGTATCCGTTGCTGTCGGGTGGATCTGGATCGTGGCCGCACTACTCCGGTGAATTGGAGGTGTGACGGACACAGACCGCATGTTCAGCAGACAGTTACTGATAAGGAACTCATGGGAACTGATGAATAGTGGATGTGTAACAGGGGTCCAGGGGACAAAACTGACAACTTCAGGATAAGTACATAACTACCATACATGTACTGGAACTTCACTGGGTCTGAAACGGACAGGGACGTACTTCCTCTGGGGTATCGTGAGAGTCTAGAGCAGCAACGAAAAAGATATCTTACCTCCGGTAAGGTGGAACTGCTCCCTTAAACAAGACATTAGTGTAGCTAACTGGTAAAAAACACCAGTTTAGCATCATATAAACAGCATGTGTGACGTTTTATTAACAAACTTTGACTCTCGAGACCCGAACACTCAAATTGAACTCCACTGAATCATATGGTATTGAACCTGAATCATTTAACCGTGTCATTCTCTACTTTCTGATTGAAATGTATATCATATCTTCTGAAGAAGGAGGTGTACAGCACACATCTACTAGCTATTACACTGCAATCCATAATCATTCCATTCTTGTTAGCAAATTAGAGCTGCCTCGCCAGTGGAAGGCAATTTGTTTTGATTTTTGATTCATTCTTTAAACTCGGAATGTTAACTTTCTGATCCGACAGACCCTTGAGGAGTTTCATAAAATCTTTGGGCCAGAGATGAAAGAAGTAACAGGTGAGGACAGGCGTATCGACGACGTGCTACGGAGAGTGGACAGCCTGGTGATACCCATCGAAGAGCTGAACTTTGACCCCTTCAGCATTGTCCAGAAGGAAAACTGGAAAAGTGTCATCCTGGACTTTCAGGAGAAAGTACAGGTGAGGACATGCATGATTACGTCTCTGTGTGAAAGAATTCGTTTTATTTCAGATCACTTCTCCCTGGGGAATCCCCACCAACCCTGATTGCCCGTGTGGAGAAACACAGACCATGAACCATATACTCCAGGAATGTCCAATGGGTCCCACTGCTCCGAGCAAGATCTCAGGGAAGAGAGTGGAATGGCCATCCAATGGGTGCACTTTTACCACGACAATATATGATGATGATGATGATGATGACTTCTCCCTGTTCCTGATCTGATCCCATCTAATCCCATGTAGGCTTTCGAAGGAGAAGCCATTTACTTCATCGACCAGACCTTCAAGACCCTGCGCTCGGCGTCCGTGGCCTTCAACATGCTGCTGAAGTTCAAACACATCCGTTCCAGAGAAGTGCTGAACAATCAGATGATGCTGAAGTTCCACAACATTTTGACCCAGTACTGCAAAGAGGTGCAAAAACTAATGGAACAGCTGGCAATTAGGGCGACAAGACTGAAATGTTGTATGTGTCATAAGTGACGTGTAACCAAAATAAATATAACATAAACACGTGGCGGACTGCGTGGCTAAGCTCAGACTCACACACGTTCTGTGTCATGCATAGTTTATGGCTGTGGCCAGTCCAGTGCTATATAGAAAAGGGTAGTGGCTTTATTTTCATTCATTCATTCATTTGCTGAACCGTTTAATCCTACTAGAGTCTCGGGGAGCCTGGAGCCTTTCTCAGCCAACTGTGGGTGAGGGCGGGGTGCACCCTGTACAGTTCGCCAGTCCATCACAGGGCAACACACACAACCATTCACACTACACCTAGGGGAAATTTGGAACAGCTAATTAGCTAATGTTTTCGGACTGTGGGAGAAAACTGGATTACCTGGAGGAAACCCACGCAAGCCCTGAGAGAAACTCACTCTCCAAGCCAGGGCTTAAATCCATGACCTTCTTGCTGTGACGTGGACTCACTAACCACTACACCGCCGTGTCGCCAAATTTATAAATATTTACATTTTCTGTTTGTAAACAGTGTCTGAATGATTGTCAGTGATTGTGGCCACATAGAAAGAAGGTTCAGGGTTCAAATCTCTTTGTGTGGAGTTTGCATGTTCTCTCCATGTTACTCCAGTTTCCTCCCACAGTCCAAATTCACACAGTCCGTTCAACATTCTACTCTAAATTCCCCAGAAGTGTGAGTGTGAGTGTGTTTGTGTTAGTCCTGTAATAGTTTGGTGACCTGTTCAGGGTGCAACACTGCCTCTCACCTGAAGTCTATCCGGCCCCCCCACGACCCATATACACTACACATCATGGATGGATGGATGGATGGATGGATGGATGGATGGATGGACTTTGTAGGATAGTCAGACCCAGTGCACATTTGCATAATTTACTTATAGCATCTACATGTGTAGTTAAGGTTACATCCAAGTTCTGATTACATACATAACAATTAAAAATGCAAAAACCCACCAAACTAGTCTGGGATATCAACGCTTGTTATTAAGGTGAAAGACTCAGGCATCATGAATAAATGTTTGGCCGAGAAAATAACGGCTTGATGTTTTCTAGGTGGACGTCGTAAACGAGACGTTTGTCCAGAACAAAGATGACCCGCCTCTGAATAAGAACCAGCCTCCCGTGACGGGGGCCATTTTCTGGGAGCGCTCTCTGTTTATCAGCATTAAAAACACCATCATACACTTCCAGAAGGAGCCGGAGATACTGCAGAGTGAACAGGGTAGAGCTGTACGTGAACCTGTTAAACATACTGTGTAGTGGGTGGATCATTATGGTTTATTATTAGGGTGGGGCTGATGACACTGACCCGTGTGTGTGTGTGTGTGTGTGTGTGTGATGTACTATATATTGGCAGGCAAAAGCAAAATTCCTGGAGGTGGGCCGGTGCATGCGGGACTATGAGTTACAGAAACACAGACGCTGGTGCGAGGAGGCGGAGCTAATGTTAAAAGAGCTCATGAGGAGAAAAGTCCTCCTCGTGGTGAACAGATCCGGGGACACCTGCGGAGACGCCGTACAGCCCGAGGTCAGAAACCCATAAACCCAGAATCACTTTTATTCTGAATCTAATTACCAGCTTGAGTGTGAAGCAGTGTGAAGTCCATCTGGCAGTTTGATGTAACCACAATATATCACATTTCTGGCTATAAAACACTGAAAATCACATCAGGATTATTTTACATAGATAATTATATAAATGAATTCATGAATATTGTGTAAAGTATATGGACAGGTTCAGCACGCGCCCTTCTCAACTCAGATTGGGTTTATTTGGTCTGTATTTTCTATCCCAGATTTTTTTCTTCGGGTTTTAAAATGAGCATTTGTGACTAAACGCTCAGAAACTCCGTCTAAGGAGTTGCGTAACGCGACTCTGGATACCAGGAGCTTTCCCTTTGTAAAGACTGGGGTAACTTTAACGCTTGGCGATGTGGTGTGTCTGTTTTGCGGCTCAGAACCCAGAGACAGGAGTGCGATTCAGGGTGAACTTTGGCACGGAGCTGAAGGAGATCATGACTGAGGCGAGATATTTTGAGCAGCTGGGATTTATTATACCTGAACATGTGAGAGAGGTGGCTGTGCTTCAGGACAAGTACCTCAGGTAGGGGATACCCGAATATTTATTTATCATCAATGAGCTGTGGGACGATTAGTGAGTTCATCTTCAGCTAGAAAGATCATCCACAAACGAGTTCATCGTTTTAGTGCTTTATTATAAAGGCAGCTGTTGCTAGACACATTTTCACACTTTATAAAAACCAAGGACAGGATATTTTATGTGATGTTTTGAAACATGCTAGTGCTGTATATTTGTACATTCATTCGTTTTCTGAGCCGCTTAATCCTGATTAGGGTCGCGGGGAGGCTGGCACCCATCTCAGCCGACTCTGGGCGAGGCCGGGGCACACCCTGGACAGCTCACCAGACCATCACCGGGCCAACACACACAACCATTCACACTCACACTCACACCTAGGGGCGATCTGGAACAGCTAATTAGCCTACTGTGCATGTTTTTGGACTGTGGGAGGAAACCGGCATATCCGGAGGAAACCCATGCAAGCACGCGGAGAACATGCAAACTCCACACAAACACCACGAGCCGAGCCTGGGACTCAGACCCAGGCCTTCTTGCTGTGAGGCGGATGTGCTAACCACTACACCACCTACATTTTAAATTTAGTTTCCAAATTGTGTTCATCCCTAGAATTAGTGTTCCATGAAAATCCTTATGGTGAAGAATACATAATTTGTAGGGTGCCGAGATTTTTTCGTCCATGTTTCTGGTGAAAATACTCAAATATAGTGATATGAAAAATGATTGAATGGTTTAAGAATTACTGAATGGCCAAGTGTAGAAAAAGCTATTTGTTTATTTATATGTAATAATCGATAAACTGTCTATCACACTCAGCCTGTTTTCATTTCATCACGTCTTTTGGGTTTCTAGACACCTGGACGAACTGGACAGGTTGACGGACCGTTACCGATCTGTGATGGACCGTCTGAAGGACCCTGAGTTACTTCTGATGTCCACGCAGATACAGGAGCTGAGGAATGTGATGTCACGTGGTTCAAAACGCTTGACCTTGAATTGTCTGGGTATCCACAATCACATCATTACCTCACCTCACGTTTCGTTTCAGGGATTAAACTACAGGCAGGATCAGATATATCTCACACTCACATATCACTCGGGTTTGGATCGGTTAGATGGGTTTTCTTGCTGCATATATTTCAACCAAAAACCTGCTGCTGTGAGCCAGAGTGCGGAAAAACTAACGGCTAAACCTTTATTTATTCATTACTGTGAAACACAGTTTATCAGGTGCACAGAGGTATAAACCTCACCTGAGCACGGAGAACACAACGCTGCACTACAAATATGAAAATATTACAGAAAGGGCTGTGTGACAGCAGGGGCGGGGCCGAGTGTCAGGGGGCAGGGCGAAGCGTCAGGTAATATGAGATGAGTCTCACCTGTGTTGGATTGTTTCTGTTGGACTTGTGTGGCTTTGGCGGATGCTGGAGAGAGAGAGACTAGAAACCAGAGAGAGGGAGAGATGAACTGCACAGAGCCGTGTGTGATCATGTGCATGATCTTGCATAAAGAGGCATAAATGTTCCGGAAGTAAAAGTTAGAGTAAAAAAACTCACCTTTAATGAAAGTCACAAGAAGGTTGCACGACATTTTTGCGACAGATTTACGAGTGATTTGGTTTGTGGATGTTTGGCAGAATAAAAAGAATCTACTGTCGTAAATCAGTCGCGTTTTTGTTCTCAGCCCATTCGCTTTTTATTCATGCGTTACTAGCGAATCGTTTGCGAGCAAAACTACAACGTTGTGACCTTCTCACTACATGTGAGGACTGTTTGGGAAGAGTCTGAGACCATTGGAGCGCCGCTATAAAATGTTATGTATCTGATTCAATAATTGTTTTTGCTTTTTTGTTAGAAAATAAGAATCTCTCATCACTTCCTGTTTCTGCACCATTTCAATATCTCTCATGTACAGAAAAGTTCTCCGCAAATCTAAAACGCACGTCTTGTTTGACTTCCTGTATTACATCTAATTCATGATTGAATCCCTTTCTCGCTGATGGATAACGAACCACACCGGCGCCTGATGAGAACTTTATTAAGACGCCCTCATGGAGATGGTTGTAAGAGCTTGAAACGGGAATGTAGACGTCCACACTCACAGCCGTTTTTGTCCTTCATGACCTGTAGGTCTATCAGACTTTATCATCAGGGCCAATCAGGCCATTTCACAGTTCGAGTCCCTCCTCAACCAAATCCAGAAGAATGAAAGGGACATCGACGCCAAGCTTCAGGCCATGGAGTTAGCGAACCTTTTTAAATTCTCTGTAGCAGGAAGAGCGGGACCGCTGCCAGGTAACATGTTTCCCGTTCTCTCATTCGCGTTTAATCTCCACCAGATATGGCTCTGAATTGGATGTGTGTTTGTGAGTGAAGGAGTGAAGGAGTTCTGTGAGCTGGTGATGAAGCAAAGAGATAAAGACGTTCACTTGCTGAGCGTAAAGTACTCAGCCATCCGACCCCTACTCACCAAGATGGAGTGTCTGACCTCGCAGACGAACAGCGGCAAGGCCGAGCACATGGCCCAGTGCTACACTTACTGGGAGCACAGAGTGTTCGGCGCTCTCACCCGGATGGTGCTGAAGTGAGTCTGCTTGTGAACTATTACTTTATTTAAAGGTAACTTTGAAGTTTAGTGAAGGCGGTGCAGTGGTTAGCACGTTCGCTTCACAGCAAGAAGGTCCTGGGTTCGAATCCCGGGCTCGGGCCGTTTCTGTGGGGAGTTTGCATGTTCTCCCTGTGCTTGCGTGGTGTTCCTCCGGGTACTCTGGTTTCCTCCCAGCTCCTGTCCAGAGTTGGACACCAGCCTCCCAGTGACCCTAACTAGGATTACGTGGCTTAGAAAATGAATGAAATAATGTGTAAGTAGCTTCATCATCTCATCTTCAGAGGGCAGCACAGTGGCGAGGTGGTTAGCACGTCTGCCTCACAGCAAGAAGGTCCTGAGTTGGATTCTCGGGCTCGAGCATTTCAGTGTACCTTCTGGGATAAAGATAAAGAGATCTTTATTGTTAACTGCTGCATGAACAATGAAAATCAGTAAAGACTGAGTCCCGCTGTATTACCCAGACTGCACTGCAGTCTCTATTCACAGGCGCGATCACACTACTGAACACATGAGGACTTTGACCTGGGCTGGTGCACCCCTCCTTAGACGATCTGGTGGTTCCGAGCTCCCTCAGGAGCACCATATCAACACCGAACTTAGTGCGGACACCCGATCGACATACAGCCCAGAACCCCTGAGCTCAAACGATCCGCCACCCGGTAGCTTGGATTACAGGCACGCGCCACCGCACCTGGCACTCCGGGGTACTCCAGTTTCCTCCCACCATTCGAAAACATGCACATTGGGTTAATTGGCTGTTGCAAATTGTCTCTAGGTGTGAGTGTGAATGGTTGTGTGTGTTGGATCTGCGATGGTTAGATAGGCTCCAGCCTCCCCGTGACCTTAGTATGATGAAGCAGTTTGGTGAATGAATGCAAACTTAACACCTCTACCATTTTGTAATGGAGCACTGATTTATTACAGTGCAATACACACCTGTCAGCCAATCAGAAAACAGTATTTACTGCACTACTGTTTCGATCCATTTCATTGCAGGCATCAGTGTATTTAAAGGCAAGGGTGGGTCGTTTTGGAAATACAGCAAGAGTAAGCGAAAGTTAATATCCAACTGAAAAATCCCACCCTCTCCCTTGAGTCCTGTGTCCAAAACACATGAATGCGCATTGCCTGACTTCTTCCTGGAGAAAGAGTGGGTGCCTCACAGTCTCATAAACATCCACAACCTTTTTCTTCAAGGCCCTAAAAAGCTCATTAGATTTTGACATGTTGACACGACACACTTCAATAGTAACGAAAACGCCAGACTCAAGATATCAGGTTCCACCTGCAGGAGGTTCTAATCAGTGGCACCTAATCTGGATCACCTGATTCTAACTTCCTGGCTTGACAGTGTGATAAATATAAGGGTGTATTTACTAGTGTGTGTGTGTGTGTGTGTGTGTGTGGTGGTGGTATGGTGTTCTAGGAATCTCCAGATGCTTAACTCCGCCCTGCTGGGCTCCACCCCACTGTTCCAAATTGACACCATCCTCTCCGCTCCTTTGATCGTGCTTCACCCGAAAAGTAGCGAGGTGTACAGGCTGATCATGCAGTGTGTGAGGGACTGTGTGGAGAGCACCAAGGTAACGTCTGCTCAGGTCTTCACTATGTTACTCCCGTTATGGTTTTTATTGGGCACATAAACAGTTAACCGTCAACCCCATAGCATTTCGTTCGCTGGATGCATGGCACGTGTATCGAGTGTCCTGCGCAGCACGTGGATGGCGAGGATGAGCCATTCATCTTCAGCTTCTACAGCGAGATATGCCAGCTGCCCCAAGTGAACGAGCTTGCTGTGACTGTATCCCAGAACGCACAGCGGCTCCTCAAATCCATCACCGGCTACCTGAATCACTGGAGACGCTACCGGACCCTCTGGAAGCTCGACAAGGCCATCATGCTGGAGAAGTTCGCAGCCAAGAAGCCCTCGTGCGTGGTTTACGACGAGAAGCTGCAGTTCTATTTGCACGTCAGCCAGGAGGTGGTGCAGCAGCCGTTGGTGAAGGACGAACACATCATCAGGTTGAACCTGGAGCCGCTACGCCGCACCGTGCTCGAGAACGCTCAGGCTTGGGTCACTTCACTGGGCAGGTTCCTCAACATCTCGGCCCAGCAGGAGCTGTACGCGCTACGCGACAAGTTCCAGGTGATTTCTTATTTAAAAAGGAATTTGATCAGGAGATGCTGAAAGGTGTTGATATACAGCGGCTTACAACTACAAACATAAATGTATTTCATTGGGATTTTATCTCAGAGACCAGCACATAGTGACACAGTTGTGAAGTGGAAGGAAAATGATAGATGGTTTTCAAAATCTTTACAAATAAGAGTCTAGTTTTAAGGGTTTTTATGTCACTGTGAACAGCAACTGTCAGACAATTTAAAAAGATCCCCCGACACGCTGGAGGACCTGAAGTTCGTCCTCGAGACAATCTCCGACATCCGGAACATGTCTCTGGAAGTGGAGATGAGATACAGAGACGTCCAGGAGAGATACAGGACTCTGGCGATGTATAATATACAGGTCGGCTCCACTCTTCCTCATCTGGAGATGATTATTTGTTTGAAAAATGGTGGATTGATTGGATTTATTTACACACAGGCCACGGAGGACGAGCTGCAGCTGGTGGCGTCCATCGAGGACCTGTGGAGAGAAGTGTTCGATGAGGCCCGACTGGTGGATCGCAGTTTGGGCGATGCCAAGAAGACTTTCACCGAAGTGAGCGCCCTGACAGTCATTCAGCCGCGGATGATACTGAATTAATAATATAATATTGATTTATACAGTATTCTTATTATTCTTCTTATTATTATTCATTCTCATCTCTCTGCTCAGATCACAGTGGAACAGATCGAGGAGTATAAACAGGAGCTGTCCATCTTTGCTGAGAGTTTTAACATGCACGGACCTGGAGCTGTCGGAGACGACCTGGAGAAAGGTACACGCACGTGTTCTCCGGAGGTCCTAATAACAACAACCTCAAAACATGCAAAACGTGCACGATGTTTTATTAACATGTCTGATGAAGGATTGAGATATTGCAAAATAGTGGGCGGAGTCAATGTAATTTGGGCACTGCAGGTTACAGGAACACCTGAAGGGCAGGTAATAGATTCAGTGATAATCCTCGTCTGCGAGTTTAAAGTACAATATTCTGTTTTTTTCTTGCTAATGAGACTAAAGGCAGCACGGTAGAGTAGTGGTTAGCATGTGGCAGCAAGAAGGTCCTGGGTTCAAGGCCATTTCTGTGTGGAGTTTGCATGTTCCTCCTGTGCTTGCATAGGTTTCCTCTGGGTAGTTTCCTCCATCAGTCCAAAGACATGTACCCCTCCTTCACCCAGAGTTGGCTGAGATTCCAGCCTCCCTGCGACCCTAATAGGAATAAGCGGTTCAGTGAATGAATGAATAATGAAATCTTTATATATGTAAATATATTAACAAGACGTTACCACGGGACAAAAGTATCCCATAGTTTTCCAAAATCCCTTTTGGAAAACTTTCCTTTGATCCAGAATTTGTGATTTGTGTATTTTCATGGCCATCCTGTCCATCATTTCATAGATATTATCTCACACGCCTTCACTCTGCATCATGCTAACATGCTAGCACTGCAGCTTAGCGCCCGTTAGATATTATTACAAAGAAAATACTAGATGATTGAGATAAACGTGTTTCTGGACCTTGGAAAAACTTCTGAAACTCCGTACATTTACGCTGATGACTGAAAGTCTGAGTGCACGAGTGGAAATAATTCTATTGTGCATTCTTTTCTAATATCATCTTAAATATTTTCCCATCTCCAGGACTGGTAGTTATGAGTGCTTACGAGGCAGATCTGGCGAAGATCGAGGCAAGCCATCAGGAGCTAGCGAACGCCGAGAAGCTCTTCGACCTTCCAGTTACCGTCTACCCAGAACTACTGAGTGTACAACAGGAGATGAGCAGCCTGAGAGAGATCTACAAGATCTACAAGGAGCAGAAGGTCCTTCACTCCGTCCTGTTCTGCTCCGTTCTGCAAACCGATTGAACTCGAACTTGTACACACCACTGTAGGTTGCTTTATTTTTTTATTTTTTATTTTCAGGCCGTGAAGGCAGAGTGGTCTCAGACTCTGTGGGGGAACCTGAACATCCAGCTGCTTCAGGAAGGTGTGGAAGGTTTCATTAGGGACATCAGGAAACTGCCTAAAGACACGAGAGCTCTTCCGACAGCCTTCTTCCTGGAGGGACGGCTGAAAGAGTTCAAAGAGTCTCTGCCGCTGCTGTTGGATCTGAAGAATGAGGCTCTGAGAGAAAGGTTAGAAACAGAGGAATTTTCTCTGAGGTAAACATGTAGGAAATATTACATCACAGATCTCGAATAGTGTGTATGCGAGGCTGGTGTGAGAGCGTTACCAACCCCTAGTGGATTATTTTCATAAAACGGCACAGTCCTGTTAAGCAGAGGGTTATCCTGAGAGCCCTAGAGGGTACGCTACCTCCACCTGGCACATATGGATTATTATGACTTGGTATCGTTATAATGAAATGTCTCCCCCTAGTGAGTGTCGGATGAACATTTCGCCCCTGTTGAAAGTGGGGATTTTTGGGGTTTTCAGGGTGTTTTTCCCCTGACACGATCTCATGCACACATCAACTCCAAAATTTATTTTATTATTTTATTTAATGGGACCTGATTTTTTTTTCCAGGCCCAGGTCCCACCCCTCCACCAAATCTGATGAAAATCCTTTCATAAGTGCTTGATAAAAGTCTTTTGCCAGGCCCATACCCTATCCCCCAGGAAGTTTGGTCAAAATTGTTTTTTCAGGGTTTTAAAAATAGGTTTAATGGATTGCTATTAAAAATTTTTTTTTTCAAAAGTCACCCCAGAATCAGAGCTATGCATGCTGGGTTTGACGCTGTTTGTTTGTTCCAGACACTGGAAGGAGCTGATGATACAAACAGGAACCAGCTTCGAGATGAACCCAGACACCTTCACGCTGAAGAACATGTTCACCATGGCGCTCCATAAACATGGCAGCGTCATCAGAGACATCGTCATCTCAGCCGTCAAAGAGCTCGGCATTGAGAAGGTCTAGAAGTTTCCTACAGATCCACTTCCTGTCTTGCTGTCTGTGTGTCTTATAGATGTGTTTGTTTGGTACAGGGTGTGAAGGAGGTGGTGGACACGTGGGAGAACATGAAGTTCACCGTGCAGCGTTATTTTAAAGGCACACAGGAGCGAGGCTCCATCCTGGGCTCGGTGGACGAAATCCTGCAGAACCTGGACGATGACGCAGTGAACCTGCAGAGCATGGCGGGGAGCCGCTTCATCGGGCCCTTCCTGCCCACTATCCAGCAGTGGGAGAAGAACCTGTCACTCATCAGTGAGGTCATCAAGGTCAGGACATACAAATTATATTCCTGTTTATAACTTTATATAAAAAGTAGTATATAAATATAAATTCTACTCTATTTTTCATTACAAACATTTATTTCAACATAACTTCCATTTGATTTATTTATATTTACATTAATCTTTTATACTGTGTAGTTTTAGTGTGTTTTCTGGATTTTACATTTTTACAACATTTTACATATTAAAAATGTTACTGTATTTTTAATATTGCATATTAAAATATTATATTAATTAAGTACCGATTCATATTTATTTAAATTATTTATATTATTATTATAATAATTATATTATTTTAAATTGTATATTGCTTCTAATCTATAACTTACCATTTATTAATTATTATTATTATTATTATTTTTATTTGTATTTTTTTTTATTTATTATTATTAGTAGTAGTAGTAGTAGTACAATTATAATGAGATCATGAATATTCATGATGTCGTACTCTTCAGGTTTGGATGTTGGTTCAGAGGAAGTGGATGTACTTGGAGAGCATCTTCATTGGAGGTGATATTCGCTCCCAACTTCCTGAGGAGGCCAAGAAATTTGACATCATTAATAAAATGCTCAAAAAGGTAACCTGTGTTTGTTTTTATGTGTAGTGTATTTTTAAATAAATCCATTTAAAGCTTGCTGGATTTCGGCGTCGTTCAGTGTAGAAGAGGAGGAATGAGATGATGGTGATTTCCTGTCATGTTTGTGCTCAGATCATGTCAGACACAGTGACGGACCCGGGTATTAAAAGGTGCTGCTTGGTACCGAATCGCCTCTCAGACCTGCAGAACCTGAGTGATGGATTGGAGCGCTGCCAGAAGAGTCTCAACGATTATCTGGACTCCAAACGTAACGCCTTCCCACGATTTTTCTTCATTTCAGACGATGAGCTGCTCAGCATTCTGGGTAGCAGCGAACCTTCCTGTGTCCAGGAGCACATGATCAAGGTAGCGGAAGTGTGTTTGTGTGTGGCATCAGGAACTTTATTTCACTTTGCTTAACTTTACTTATGGCATTGCAGGAGTTTAATTTGTGTAACTTAACTGACTGGTGGTTCCAGATTGCCCCTAGGTACGAGTGTGAGTGTGAATGGTTGTATGTGTGATGGCCTGGCGAGCTGTTCAGGGTGTACCCTGCGTTGGCTGAGATGGCCGCATTAAAAATGAATTTTTTATGAAAATGAAAAAAATGAATGAATGAACTTAACATTGTATTACTTTACATTTCTTTACCCTACACTGAATATTTCTTACAATGCATTAGTTTACATTCCTTTACTTTACATCACATGACATCAGTTTAACGAGAATAACTTTACATTTCTGTAGAGTGCATTACTTGATATTACATCAGCTTATATTACATTGTTTTCTTGTAATAATGATAATAATAATAATAATGATAATAATAATAATATTAATGATAATCATAATAATACTAATATTAATGATAATAATAATAATAATAATAATAATGATGATGATATTAATGATAATAATAATAATTATAATATTAATGATAATAATGATAATAATACTAATATTAATGATAATAATAATAATGTTAATAATGATGATGATAATGATAATAATATTAATGATAATAATAATAATAATAATAATGATAATAATGATGATGATGATGATATTAATGATGATAATAATAATGATGATGATGATAATATTAATGATGATGATAATGATGATAATATTAATGATAATAACAATAATAATGATAATAATAATAATAATAATAATGATGATAATAATGATAATAATAATGATGATGATGATGATGATGATGATGATAATAATAAAAATAATAATAATAGTTAATGGAAAAAATAGAGAAAATAAAAATGTATAATGAAGAATTAATTCTAAAACAAATGGTATGAAAATAAACACAAAATCAAAAGTTGACTTTTTTGCCCTGAAGTTGAGGACACTTAAAGTTTAGAGTTTATGAAATATTAAAATCATGATCTGTTGGCTCCCAAGTGGCTCATCGACAAGATGGGACTATCAACCCAGAGATCGCAAGTTCGAATCCGGGTTGATGCCATAGCCATCCGTGACCGGGAGTCCATGGGAGCTAATTGGCCGAGCTCTCACGGGAGGGAGGGATGGCATATGCTCACTTCCCTGTCACTCACAGCGATCACCAGCCAATCATGGGCGTCTGTGAGCTCATTCGTACGAGGGGGTGGATAGCGCTTTCCCTCCGAGTGTGTTATACCGCCCCCAAATACGCATGCGCAGCAGTTCGAAAAGAGGCGGGCGGTAGCATCGCATATCACGGAGGGGGCATGTGCTTGCTTTCACCCCTCTCTGGTTGGTGGCGGTTGTGTGATAGGGAAGGCAAAAGTTCACGGTGGTAATTGGATACGACTAAAAAAATTAGGGAGGAAAATGAAAAAAAAAATCATGATCTGTTTTTATTTCATCTCTTTTGGTGACCCTTTGATCTTATCCCATGTAGTTCGGTTCAATTGGTTTGGTTTGATATGATCTGTGATCCTGTAGATGTACGACAACATCGCGTCCCTCCGCTTCGACACAGGGACAAACGGAGAGACAGTGGTGGGGGCCATGGTGTCGGCAGAAGGGGAGGTGATGGAGTTTAGATGGGCCGTCCCAGCCGAAGGACGAGTGGAGAACTGGATGACGGCCGTCCTGCTGGAGATGAGGAGGACCAACAGGCTCATCACCAAGGAGGCCATCTGCTTCTACCAACACAACAAGTCCAGGGTGGACTGGATGCTGGACTACCAGGGAATGGTCGTGCTGGCAGGGAACCAGGTGTGGTGGACGTGGGAGGTGGAAGACGTCTTCCGAAAGATGAGCGCCGGAGATAAGCAGGCCCTCAAACAGTACGCCAGGAAAATGCATGAGCAGATCGACGACCTGGTCAGGCGCATCACGCAACCTTTAAAAAAGAACGACCGACGCAAACTCAACGCTGTGCTCATCATCGACGTCCACGCCAGGGACATTGTGGACAGCTTCGTCAGGGACAGGTAGGACTGTCAACCTCGCACCGTGGGATTGTTATACGTTATATTATGTTCGATGAGATTCTGTGTCCTGACCAACTCTAGTGTTGTTCTGCAGTATAACAGATGCGCGTGAGTTCGAGTGGGAGAGTCAGCTGAGGTTTTACTGGAACAAAGAACCAGACGATCTGTTCGTGCGCCAGTGTTCCGCTCAGTTCTCCTACGGATACGAGTACATGGGTCTGAACGGCAGACTGGTCATCACTCCACTCACTGACCGCATCTACCTTACACTAACACAGGTGCACACACACACACACACACACACACAGAGGTTCATATACTCACACAGGTACACACTATCAGGTGTATACACCCCCCCCCCTTCCCCACACACACACACACGTATACAGGTGCACACTAACGCACGTGTATATATACACACGCGCACACACACACACACACACACACACACAGGTGCACCCTAGCACAGGTGTACTAACAGGTGTATACATGCACACACATATACACAAGTACACACTAACACAGGTGTACATACTCACACAGGTACACACACACTCACACACAGGTACACTAACACAGATGTACACACACACACACACTCACTCACACACAGGTACACTAACACAGATGTACACACACACACTCACACACAGGTACACTAACACCGATGTATACACACACACACACGCAGGTACACACTCATGTAGACACACACAAATGAATAATCCTTGTTAAGTGTGTAAAGAGTGTATGGAGTAGATCTGGTGTGTATCGGCGTCTGTAGGCCCTGTCCATGTATCTGGGTGGAGCTCCAGCTGGACCTGCAGGTACAGGAAAAACAGAGTCCACTAAAGACCTGGCCAAGGCTTTGGGTCTGCTGTGTGTGGTCACTAACTGTGGTGAGGGAATGGACTCGCTGGTAAGTCCTAAACTATTAACATATTTAACTTATTTTGTAAAATAAAAATTAAAAGAAATCGAGGACCAAATGAGAAGAAAATGAGGAATGAAAATCACTGCATAGACGTTCAAAAACCTAAAACTACGTCTCAGTCATCACTCCGTCCCTACCGATTCCAAACTCAACAATCCGTTTACCCTCTGGGGTAGTACGATTACGAGTTGCATACTTTCTTCTTCCTCTCTAGGCGGTTGGGAAGATCTTCTCCGGCTTGGCTCAGTGTGGAGCCTGGGGCTGCTTTGACGAGTTCAACCGTATCGACGCCTCCGTGCTGTCCGTCATCTCGTCCCAGATCCACACCATCCGCAACGCTCTCATCCAGAAGCTCAAGAGGTTCCACGTGAGTTGCATCATCATCCATTTTAAAATCTTTTCATACCGGGGTTCTGAGGGAATCGGGATCTTCTGGTCATGATTTAAAGCTTGTGATCTTGACTTGCGGGTAGTTTGGAGGTCAGGAGATCGATCTGGACTCCCGAATGGGGATCTTCATCACTATGAACCCTGGTTACGCTGGGCGTACTGAGCTGCCCGAGTCGGTGAAGGCTCTGTTCCGACCAGTGGTGGTCATCGTCCCTGATCTCCAGCTGATCTGTGAGATCATGCTGTTCTCCGAGGGCTTCCTCATGGCCAAGGTGAACATCTCAGTGTTATATTCTGTGTTCTATGTCACAGCATTTTATCATGAAGTACAATGTCCTATTTATTGAAGATATTAAAAAAGGTTCCACACGGTTAGCCACAGGAAGCTGCTTGTATGTGGGCCCACCACCTGCGGGGACAAACATCGAGGTTGGGTGCAATGGGAGCTGGGCAACAGGTGAGGATGGAGGTCTGGGCTTGCGATGCCTGGCGTCACAAACCTGGCTCTGAATTTCCTTGGGAGGGTGTCTGAGCTTAGCCTTAGAAATCCGAGGTCCGGCGGTAGAGCTGCTGCTCCACTGCATCAAAATGAGTCAGCTGTGGTGGTTCAGGTATCTGATTAGGATGCTTCCTGGTAGCCTCCCTTTAGAGGGTTTCCAAGCATATCCAACTGGGAGGAGGCCCCTCGGCAGACCCAGAACTCACCTGGGAACACCTTGGGATCCCTCAGGAGGAGCTATAGAGTGTCACTGGGGAGTTTCCTTCCAATACCTTTGCCTCTGTGACCCGACCTCGGATAAGCAATGAAAAATTGATGGCTGGATGAGTGGATGGATATTTATTAAAGATCAACATGTTTATACTTTTTTCTGTTCATTGTTATATGCAATATTGTGCAACATTCCTGAAATGTGTTAGTTCCTGTTCACACATACGTTATAGCAGCTATAAACCGCCGTTCCACAAAAAAAGCATCAGCTACAGCTTTACCTTCGACTGCTCCAAAGCGCTGACACTGGAGACTCCTTCCTTAAATGCTAAATACACACAACTTAATTATATCAGAGATGTGCACTTCTTTAATCGATTCATGTGCTTAAGTATGATCAGATTATCTAAATGAACGTCAGTGATGATGATGAATCATCCTGGTGTCCAGGTGCTGGCGAAGAAGATGACGGTGTTGTATAAACTGGCGCGGGAGCAGCTCTCCAAACAGTCTCACTATGATTTCGGGCTGCGAGCGCTCAAATCTGTATTAGTCATGGCAGGAGAGCTGAAGCGAGGATCTCCTGAGCTTAGCGAGGTGAGGAACACTACAGACATCCTAAACAGACGTCCTGATTTCCTTTAAAATTGTTACCTGGCTGCGTATTAAACACGGCTTAAACATGCCGTGCTGATCGTTTCTCAGGATGTGGTGCTGATGCGAGCTCTGAGGGACATGAACCTGCCGAAATTTGTCTTCGAGGACGTTCCTCTGTTCCTGGGACTGATCTCAGACCTGTTCCCAGGACTGGACTGCCCACGTGTGCGCTACCCCGACTTTATTGAAGCTGTCGAGACCGTCCTAAAGGAGAATAAATACATTCTGCTGCCCAATCAGGTGCCTCCGTGTAGATTAAACATGGATTTATCTGGCAGATTGTTACTTCTTGCAGGAGGTAATGCGTTCACCTCTGTTGGTGTTTGTGTGCAAAATAACTCAAAGTTGTGCACACATTTGGATTCAGGTATTTTTTTTTCTAGGGGAGGGTGTGGTACGGGTAACAAACCATTCAATTTTGGAGGTGGTGCATGGATGAAATGTTCATGAAAAATGAAAAATGCCTATTTTATAATATGTGCCAAAATGCTCACCAGACAGCATAGCGGTCCATCCACCTCACAGGAGGAAGGTCCTGGGTTTAATCCTGGGCTTCTGTGGGTTTCCTTTAGGTACTCTGGTTTCCTCCCACAGTCCAAAGACATGCACAGTAGGCTGATTGGCTGTTCCAAAATGCCCCCAGGTGTGAATGGTTGTGTGTGGGTATTGGTCCTGCAATGGACTGGCGAGCTGTTGAGGTTGTACCCTACCTTCACCCAGTGTGGGCTGAGATAGGCTCTGGCCTCCCTGTAACCATAGTAGAACATGCACAGATTTGAATGACATTTGTTTCTAGGGTGGGGTGTGGCACAAGTAACAAAGCATTGCATTTTGGAGGTAATGAGATCATGTTTTAAAAAATTCTTGAAATTCCCCTCAAAATGCTCATTATTTAATATGAGTCAAAATGTTCAGCAGATGTCCACTAGGGGGAGACATTTCATTATAACTATGCTAAGTTATAAAAAACCAGCATCTTAGGTCGATTTTTCAGGTTAATCAGTGCACTTGTGACCATCATCCACTTGGACCTGGAGGAGGTGCCTAACACTCTAACTGCCACTCTAGCTCTGAATGTTTCTAAATTAATTGGATACTTTTTTTTGGAATTTTGTGATTCACTTTTCATCAAGGACTAGCATTAGCATTGAGCTAAAACCCTGCTGTGGAGGTTAGCATGAGACGAGAGTTTATATATATATATATATATATATATATATATACACACACACTAAAGTGTTTGGTGCTGAAGAGTTTATTCTGTATTCGTTCCGGCTGCAGGTGGATAAAGTGGTCCAGATGTACGAGACCATGATGACCAGACACACTACCATGGTGGTGGGACCCACAGGCGGGGGCAAATCTGTGGTTGTTAATACACTGTGTCAAGCCCAGACGAGGTCTCTGTCTCTTAAACGTAGATGTAGACACTTATTAAATGTTTTTCTTTCAAAAAGCTGAACTGTGTGCACTGTGTTTCGTTCAGACTGGGGCTGATAACCAAACTGTACACACTGAACCCCAAAGCCCTGAGCGTGATCGAGCTCTACGGCGTCCTGGATCCGGTCACGCGAGACTGGACTGACGGGATTCTGTCCAACATCTTCAGAGACATCAACAAACCTACAGACAAAAAGGAGAGAAGGTGACCGAGCGCTTTGGTAACTCCTGTCTGCTAATGCGGCCTTCACACTATAACGAATTAACCCAGCGTTTGCCAGCGTATCGCAATGATGATCGTTTTGATTTTGTCGTTATTCATCTTAAAAAGTTCTGTTATTAATCCCGTTGTTTGTGCAACTGTATGCCAGCGAGCTGCCCGTGCGCAGTGAGAACGCTCTGTATGGGCTGTGAGAACGTCCTGTTCATGCAAAGTACGATTGCGGATAGTGGTACGGCCCTATACATCCACTCCATGCAAGTTAATTTCAGAGGCCTTCTTGCACTTCATCCACCACCTATTTTACTAATGAGGGCTGAGGACATGCACAGTAGGCTAAGTGGCTGTTCCAAATCGCCCCTAGGTGTGAGTGTGAATGGTTTTGTGTGTGTGTTGGCCCTGCGATGGCCTGTCGAGCTGATCAGGCTGAGATGGGCGCCAGCCTCCCCACGACACTAATTAGGATTAAGTGGCTTAGAAAATGAATGAAGGAGTGACAGATAAATATACTTCAGACTTCCAATGGCGAATATCTTACTCACTGTTACTCTCTGTACTGCCACTAGATGTCTCCCTTTCTCTCCCATTAACACCAACATTGTAAAACTGGTAATATACAGTAGCCTCACTCGAAATGTTCTTTATTGTCCGGTTTTAGTAAAGTCTTCTAATTAAATGAATGGAACTCCCTGCAGTCTTGTGCACCTAAAGTCAGGTGGAGAACCTGCCAGAGGAGTAGAGGAGCTTAATATTAAACAAACAACAGGAAATAAATCTGGAATGAGATCTGAAACAGCAATCACATAGAAGTGTGATGGTCAGGGGTGCACAAACTCTTGGCCCTAAACTACTGATGAATACATGGTGATAAATCTACTGTTTAGACTTGTTAGGGTTGATGTGGTGGTGATGAATGAATGTATGATATTTTTGTCCTGTATTTAGCACGCAGACCTCTACCATGAATAGTAAACATCTACTGCCCCCTGCAGGTACATCCTGTTCGACGGCGACGTCGACGCTCTGTGGGTGGAGAACATGAACTCGGTGATGGACGATAACAAGCTGCTGACGCTCGCCAACGGAGAGAGGATCCGTCTGCAGAGTCACTGCGCGCTCCTGTTTGAGGTGCTGACCCGTCAGGGGCGGGGTTCCGCTTCAGTATCAGTCAGTTTTGGTAAAATTGTACAGATTCCATGAATGAGGTCTCATTCGTTTCCAGGTTGGAGATCTGCAGTACGCATCTCCCGCCACCGTCTCTCGCTGCGGAATGGTGTTTGTGGACCCCAAAAATCTCCGCTACGCCCCCTACTGGCAGAAATGGGTGAACGACAGGCCTGAGAGGGTAAGAGATGGACCTGCTGTATTTTTTTATTTATTTGAGTTGGTTCTAAGATATGAATCTTTCCACAGGAGCAGGAGTATCTGAAGAGACTGTTTGAGAAATACGTCCCCAGCACTATAGACATGATCCTGGAGGGAATCGTAGATGGAAAACAAGGCCAGAAACTGAAGACCATCGTCCCTCAGACGGATCTGAACATGGTGGGATGAAAACGTTTCACTGTTAAATGAAAGTTATTTTGACAGCTAAGCTCATTACGCATAGGAGTTTCCCTTTCTGATCGAGGGCGGAGACTAAATCAATCATGTGACATGTTTGGCAGTGGTCAGTTTACTGCTAATTATGCCGCTATTTAAGTAAAGGTCCCACTGCGTGCTCACTCACTCATTTGCCGAACCACTTAATGATACTCTCTCTTATCTGAGACTAGACGAAGGCGGGGTGCACCGTGAACAGCTCGCCAGTCCATCGCAGGACCAACACACAACCATTCACACTCACACTCATACCTAGGGGTGATTTGGAACAGCCAGTTAACCTAATGTGGATATATTTGGACTGATGGAGGAAACTGGAGTACCCGGAGGAAAACCAGGCAAGCACGGGGAGAACGTACAAACTCCACTCAGAAACGCCCTCGCCGAACCCGGAACCTGAACCCAGGACCTTCTCGCTGTGAGGTGGACGTATTTTGTCTGGTTTCACCCACATGAGGATGGGTTTTCCTTTTGAGTCTGATTCCTCTCAAGGTTTCTTCCATTGTCACTGTGGGTGTGTTCATTAGGGATGTGTAGGGTTTAGAGAGGAAATTCTTTAAATTCTTTATCAAATTTGTTTCCTATGTGAAGCTGCTACACCTCCGCCCACTGTCCAAAACCTCATTGTGTAGGTGATTCTTGATGATCTTGATGTTCTTGCGCTCTGTAGGTGGTGCAGTTATGCATGATGCTGGACGCTCTGTTAGAACCAGTAGAGTTCTCCTCAGAGGACCTGGAGAGCGTCTTCATCGAGGCGCTGTACTGCTCGCTCGGAGCCTCGCTGCTGGAAAACGGCAGGAAGAAGTTTGATGACTGCATTAGGAGACTGTCCCGTCTCACCTCTGTCCACGATGAGAAAACGCTTCCTGGTCCTGGAGAACTACCAGGTCAGCTTCAACATTTTAACAACTCTCTCTCTTTCTCTTAATTTATTTATCTGTCTTGTGAGGTTTTATTGTGGACTTTACAGGTTTAGAGTTTCTGGAGTTCTGCATCTACAAGTCTCCAAAAGAAAGTACAGAGGAAGAGAGGAAGAAAAAAATAAACTGAAAGAAAAGAAAGAGAGACATGAAACATGATGGAGGAGAATAGATAGGATGGAGCGGGGAAACTGAAGGAGGGAGGGAAAGAAGGAAGAAAGAAAAACAAAAAGGAAGTGAGAAAAAATAAAAGAGAGAGAATGAACAAGGAGGGAAATAAAATATTAAAAGGAAAAGAAAGGGTTAGAAAGTGAAGGAGGAAACATGAAGGAACAAGAAAATTCAAGGAGGGAGAGAGAAATGAAAAATGGAAGATGGGAAAACAGAATAAAAAAAGAAAAACATGGAATTTTAAACAGAAGAAAAAGAGTGTTATAGAGAGAGTGGGAGATAGAAGGAAGGAGAAAAAGAAATTTGAAAAGAAAAGAGAAAATCTGAAAGATGAAAGCAGAAACTAAAGGGAGAAGAAAAGGAAAGAAACGACATAAATAAAGAGAAACTGAAAGAAAGAAAGTCAGGTGATTAAATAATGAAAGAATATAAAATTACAGAAAGAAAAAGAAAAAGTTAATGTAATAACAACAGAATGCTTTAAACACAGTGTTCTTAAACTGGCAAGAAATTCTATAGTGGATTTACTTTTTTAAGTATGACATCATATTGTGGGCAGGGCCAGGGGTGGGATTTAAAGTGAGTAAATTGTGTCGGTAGGGTCGGAAATCAGGAGTTTGTGTCAGATTGGACAGATTAAACATTACACATTGCTGGTTTTTAAATGGTGCATCGACAAGGTGCGCGACTATCAACCTGACGACCATACGCTCACTTCCCTGTCACTCACAGCGATCACCAGCCAATCATGGGCATCTGTGAGCTTATTCGTACAAGGGGTGGATAGCGCTTTCCAAACATACATGCGCAGCAGTTCGTAAAGAGGCGGGTGGCAGCACTGCATGTCATGAAGGGGGTATGTGCATGCTTACACCCCTCCCTGGTTGGTGGTCGTGTAATAGGGAAGGCACCACCAGAGGGGATTGGATACGACTAAAATAAGGAAGAAAATGGGGGTAGAAAATAAAAACATTACACATCGGTATTATTAATGTTATTATTTTAGGTTTCCAGCCAACCTTGTATGACTTCCACTTTGACGTGAGCACGAAGACGTGGACACCCTGGAGCTCTCTGGTCCCCAAATACATCCACAACCCGGAGCTGAAATTCATCAACATTCTCGGTAAAGTTACAAACTCGTTCTGCGTCTCGTCTCTTCTGTGTTTCTTCTGCAGGTTTGTGTCTAAATTCTGCTTCTGTAGTTTTTCATTGGTTCTACAACGTTAATGTTGCCGAGACGTAAAGCTAACATGCGGCGTGTTGAGCAATCAAAGGTTCCTTTTGAAGCCAGAAACAGTCGTCACTCGATTACTCTGTTGGTTAGGAGGCGTGGCCTGAAGTTTGAAGCTGAAGATTGGTGATTAGAAATGAGTGTGTTGACTCAAAAAGCATTCAATTTGATATTAAAAGTGAAACAGGTGTTGGATTCCTGGTGCTGGTGGACTGGAGTGGAAATCGATTTGCTCTTCTGCTCTTGTAGCTCATCCACATCAAGGTTCAGGGTTTTCTGAGATGCCTTTCTGCTCAACACGGCTGTAAAGAGTGATTATAGGTGCTCCTGACAGCTCGAGCCAGTCCGGCCGTTTTCATCTCATCACTGAGGGGTTTTTCCATCCACAGGGCCATCCCTCACTCCGTGTTTTTATTTTTTTTGCCCCACCTGGGTAAATACTACAGATTGGTGGGTGTGTCAAACCCAGCAGGAGATCTTTTATTTATAAAAAAAACCCCTCAAACCATCAGCTCATCTTCCACTGGTCACACTTTCCCCTCATTCTGATGTTTGATATGAACATGACTTGTATCTGCATTGTGTTGCTGCCACCTGAATAGCTGATGAGATACCTGCATAAAAGTGCAGGTGTACAGGTGTTCCTCTTACTATGTAAGTTGTATTAGTGTGGTACCCAACCTCAGACACTTTTCGTATCATCTCTGGCTGAATGTTACTTTGAGTCGTCTTGCTATGGTTCTTCTGTAACCGTCCTCCTTTCGTCTCTCTTTCAGTTCCCACCGTCGACACCACTCGCACCACCTGGCTGCTGGAGCAGATGGTGAAGGTGAAGAGGCCGGTGGTGCTGGTGGGAGAGTCTGGAACCTCAAAAACAGCCACCACACAGAACTTCCTGAAGAGCCTAAACCCCGACACCACCGTGGGTCACGTATACGTCCTCTTTTACATAGATTTCTTTAATGGCAGTTGATTTCATGAGTTTTTTTCTATTCCAGATGGTTTTGACTATCAATTTCTCATCGAGAACCACATCCATGGATCTACAGAGGAACCTGGAAGCCAGTGTTGAGAAAAGAACCAAGGACACCTACGGTCCTCCCATGAGCAAGAGACTGCTGGTGTTTATGGACGACCTCAACATGCCACGAGTACGTCTATAAGTGCACGTTATTGAGAAAAGGATATGTATAATCATGTTTTTCTTACAGTCTGATATCAATCTGCCAGTGCTAGGCTCCGCCTCCTAAAATCTGAAGCTAATAATTTCCTTGAACTTGGAAGTTTTTACTTTATGAATATAATATATTATCCCATTTTCTGTGTTAGCATAGCCTTTCAGCATTACATTCTCTCACTCGTAGGTAGATGAATACGGTACGCAGCAGCCCATAGCACTGCTGAAGCTGCTGCTGGAACGGGGCGGGATGTACGACCGTGGGAAAGAACTCAACTGCAAGATGCTGAAGGACCTGGGCTTCATCGCTGCCATGGGGAAAGCAGGGGGGGGTCGGAATGAGGTGGATCCTCGCTTCATCTCCCTCTTCAGTGTGTTTAACATCCCGTTCCCTGAGGAGCAATCACTCTACCTCATCTACTCCTCCATCCTGAAGGGTCACACCATGGTGAGAGACACATGCGTACAGCACCAAGTTAAAAAAACAAAAGATTGATGGGCTCTTAAGTGGTGCGCGCCTATCAACCTGGAGATCGCAGGTTGCTGCAGCCATCTGCAGCCGGGAGTCCTTGGGAGTTGATTGGTCAAGCTCTCCTGGGAAGGAGGGATGGCATACACTCACCTTCCTGTCACTCAAAGTGATCACCAGCCAATCATGGCCATCATGTGTACAAGGGGCGGATATCGCGTTCCCTCTGAGTGTGTTAGGCGGTCCACGTATCACGAAGGGGGGAAGTGCGTGCTTATGCCGCTCCCTGGTTGGTGGTGGTCACGTGAAGTGCAATATTGAAGGATGGGAATTGACTACGACTAAATTAGTGGGGGAAGAAAGGGGGTGGGAATAAATAATTGTAAATTATGAACTCCTTCGTACTGAAGTCAGAATGGTGAAGACGTGTTTAATTCCTCTTATACAACAACAAAAATCCCAATCTTAGCATTTATTATAAAACAGAATGATGTCATACTTTTTGTCAGCACAGTTACTGAGAAACCCCAAAGACTCCGCGTAATCTCTCCTAAACACCTCTGACTGTTACCAAGCGCTAACACTGGAGACTCCTTCTATACTCTAAAAATTACATCAATGTAACATCAAATTCTACATCAAATTCCGTGGCAAACTCAGCAAATCTGAAGTGGAGACCCTTGAAACGCTGCAGCAAGCCTAAGGCGATTAATCAGAGAGCACTGAGGGTGTAGTGAGTGGTATTTATGCATCAGGAGGGGCAGAACTTCATCCTTCAGTAAATTCCTGGGAGTGCAACTACTGCCAGTGTGCATGTACACAAAAATAAGTAACACCGGTCTCTATGTTGACATGAGAGTTACTGTTCACTCATGCTAACCATGCTATGCTCCGTGTGTTCTCTACAGGAACCTTTAGGAACAGAGCTTTAGACCATTCCATTAATAACTCTTCTGTTTCCACTAAAACTTTCTGTTCTTTTAAAAGTTATTTAAGGAAAATATTCAGAGAATCTGTGACACGCTGACCTCCTGCACACTGGAGCTGTACAAATCCATCGTTAAAGACCTTCCACCCACTCCTTCTAAATTCCACTACATCTTCAACCTGAGGGATCTGTCCAGGGTGTGTCACGGCCTGACCCTGACCAGCGCAGACAGGTTCGTACACTCCACGCCGCCTCGGATCAGACGGAACCTTCCGCTCTTTACTCACTTCACTGTTTCTGATCACGACCCGCTGCAGGTTCCTGACGGTCCCACAGTTTGTGCGGGTCTGGAGGAACGAGTGTCTGAGAGTGTTCCACGACAGGCTCGTCAATGAAACTGACAAAGTCCTGGTGAGTCACTCCGTCCATCAACACTTCCCAAAACTGTAGCACCGTTTCTTAAGAATATGAATTTTTGTACACTACACCAACAAAGCCTAGTATATTATTCCATAGTGCTCAAGTTCTGGATGCTGATTGGTCAGAAGGTTTTTCATTAATATTCTTT
>JAQMYF010000025.1:36958330-36966398 GCA_030014195.1 Neosilurus mollespiculum
ACCACTGTTGGGCCCCTGAGCAAGACCCTTAACTCTCAATTGCATTATAAAAAATGATAAATGTAAGTCACTCTGGATAAGAGTGTTTGCCAAATACTGTAAATCATCATCATCTTCTTCAGCTTGTTCCGGGGTCGGGTCGCAGGGGCAGCAGCCTAAGCAGTGAGGTCCAGACGTCCGTCGCCAGCCACTTTCTCCAGCTCTTCCGGGGGACACCAAGGCGTTCCCAGACCAGCCAAGAGACGTAGCCCTTTTAGCGTGTTCTGGGTCGACCCCGGGGTCTCTTCCCGGTTGGACATTCCCGAAACACCACACCAGGGAGGCGTTTGGGACGTAGGGGCTGTTCGGTGTTCACTGTTCAGTCACCTTAGTTGCTAAAATACATTTATTGGTGTCGGTGAACCATGGGGCGCTATCAGAGAACACGGGGAATACTTGAGAATAGTTGGGGAATTATTGAGGACTGTGTGGTGAATTTTTGGAATTCAATTTGCCAGCATTCGCCAACGCCTGAAGTTTGGTGAGGTACCTCCTTTAATATGAGTCACAGAATCAACATAAACGGAAAGACAATTTTCATGTTTTTTTTTCTTGTACTGTATAAGGAACAATATTATCTTACATCATGGCTTCCAAATGTATAAGTTACAACAAAAACACTTAGATTTTAAATCTACAGAACATCTGCAACTGTATGATTAAAATTTCGACTTTTCTTTGCACTGATATCTGATACTTGGCTTTTCTTCTCACCAGACAAAGTCCTCAAGTTTTATATGTAGCTCCAGAGAGAGAGAGAGAGAGAGAGAGAGAGAGAGAGTGAGCTTATACTCGAGCGCAGACGGAGCTTCAGCGGATTAGACTGCCTGCAGGGGCAGGTGTTTCGCTTGGATTCGGACCACAGCCATGTGATTTCCAGAGTGTTTGTTTAAAAACTCTTCAGGACGCTTCATTCAGAGGGTACAACTCTCTCTCTCTCTCTCTCTCTCTCTCTCTCTCTCTCTCTCTCTCTCTCTCTCTGTCTCTCTCTCTCTCTCTCTCTCTTATATTTCTCTCTCATCTTTTTTTCTCTCTCATCTCTCTCCCTCGACTCTCTCTCCCATCTCTCTCTATCTTTTTCTCATTTCTCTCACTCATCTTTATCTCTCACTTCTCTCTCTCTCTCACCCCTCTCTTTTCTCATCTCTCACTCATCTTTCGCTCTCACTTCACTCTCTCTCTCTCACCCCTCTCTCTTTTTCTCATATTTCTCTCTCATATCGCTCTCATCTCTCTCCCACATCTCTCTCTTCATCTCTCTCTTTTTCTTATCTTTCTCTCTTTCTCTCTCTTATCACTCTCATCTTTCTCTCCCATCTCTTAAACTTTTTCTCATCTTTCTCTCCTCTCTCTCATATCGCTTTCATCTCTCTCTCTTTTTCTCATCTCTCTCACTTTTTGCCCATCTTTCTCTCTCTCAGCTCTCTCATATCTCTCTCTCTTTTTCTCATCTTTCATCTCTCTCATATCACTCTCATCTCTCTCTCTCTTTTTTCTCATCTCTCTCACTCTTTTGCCCATCTTTCTCTCTCAGCTCTCTCATATCGCTCATCTCTCTCTCTCTCTCTCTCTCTCTCTCTCTCTCTCTCTCTCTCTCTTATCTTTTTCTCTTATCTCTCTCATATCGCTCTCATGTCTCTCTCACACCCCCATGCCCCCCCTTCAGCATCTGACACATTTTTTGCACACAGAACTCAGGGACTGCACATTTCACATTACCCTGAACACTTGCACTACCTCACTACCTCACTTTATGCACAATAGACCTGTTATTTCTTAATTTCTTATTTTTTCATTTCTTCATTTCATTTCTACAGGTTTATTTTATGTCTAAAAATGTCTGTTATTATTATTATTGATATTATTTTTTTTTTTTGCCTGTTTGCACCGTGGGTCCGAGAGGACTGTAATTTCACTTGTGCTGTATGTCATGCATATAAGGCAGATTTGACAATGAAGTTGACTTTGACTTTGATCTCTCTCTCTCTCTCTCTCTCTCTCTCTCTCTTTTTCTCATCTTTCTCTCTCATCTCTCTCATATCGCTCTCATCTCTCTCTCTCTTTTTCTCATCTTTTTCTTTAATCTCTCTCATATTGCTCTCATCTTTCTCTCTCATCTCTCATATTGCTCTCATCTCTCTTTCTCTTTTTCTCATCTTTCTCTCTCATCTCTCTCATATTGCTCTCATCTCTCTCTCTCTTTTTCTTATCTTTCTCTCTCATCTCTCTCATATTGCTCTCATCTCTGTCTCTCTTTTTCTCGTCTTTCTCTCTCATATCGCTCTCATCTCTGTCTCTCTTTTTCTCATCTTTCTCTCTCATCTCTCTCATATTGCTCTCATCTTTCACTCTCATCTCTCTCATATCGCTCTCATCTCTCTCTCTTTTTTCCATCTTTCTCTCTCATCTGTCTCATATCACTCTCATCACTCTCTCTCTTTTTCTCATCTTTCTCTCTTATATCTCTCTCACCTCTCCGGGTAGGTTACTGACTCTAGCCTTGTGAATATGAACCCTGGTGGCTCTGGTCGCAGTTCTCGGTGGATTATCTGTATTTATATACATTATTAAGCAGAAAGCAGGTCACTGAGAACGAAGTGAAATATTACACTGGAATGTGATAAACATCAGCTTCATATGAGAGTTTAAAGATGAATAGATAGAGCGGTGTGAGTTTTATTCACATCTAAAGTTTATAGTTTTAAATCTGTTCAAAGTTCACGACTCGGGTCACAAATACCAACATGAACAATCGCTTTAACCGCCTGTCTCTTTCATTCCGCGGTAAATGAATGATTAATGGTGACGTGTTCCAGAGTAAATGGGTTAATGGATTTTACATGTACGCTCCAACCTCCGACATTCGTCCTGTTCTTCAGGAAGCTCTTTCCGATTCGCGATGTTCCTCCACCATCTCCAGCTCCATTTCTAATTAAGACATGTGCATTGGCTGGAGTGCGGTGATGCCCAACCCCGTTTTCTGGAGATCTACCTCACTGAAGATTTCCACCTTCACCTGACCAACACTCCATTCATTCATTTATTCACCGAACCGTTTGATCCTATTAGGGTCGTGGGGAGGCGGCCTATATTAGCCAACTCAGCGCAAGCACCCTGAACAGCTCGCTGGTCCATCAAAGGGCCAACACACACTACCGTTTGCATTCACACTCACACCTAGGGGCGATTTGGAACAACCACTTATTATAATGTGCATGCTTTTGGACTGTGTGAGGAAACCGGTGTACCTGGAGAAAACCCACGCAAACACAGGGAGAACCTCCACACAGAAATGCTCTCGCTGAACCCAGGACTCAAACCCAGAAGCTTCTTGCTGTGAGGCGGACGTGCTAACCACTACACCACCGTGCCGTCCAAATCAAAACTTGACACTTTAAAATGAAGACTGAGGTAAATGTCTCACTGAGTAATGAATGTTTGGCGACAGCAGCGACTAGCGATTCACCACTTTTTTGATGACTTTAAATTATTCACCAAGTATGCATTAGGCTGATGATCTGTTGACAACTTTCCAGCGACTTTTTGGCGATATTCTGGTGAGAAGTTGACGATGCGAACAGTCAGAGACATTTTGGTGAACACGTCGACCGTGCTGATTGTTCTCGGACTGTTTGCCAAATACCCAGATAGCATCATGTGAGGGTCATGCGACCACAGAGGTTTGCCAAGTGACTTAGAGTTCACAAACAGTTCACCAGGTATTCTTCATCAAGTCGCCACAATCCTGAGGGAGGTGAGTGACTGAGGAATAAGTGACCACCACAAAGAAAGCTTGTGGAGAACAGCTGGTGACTGGTGTGAAAAGACATGTTCGCCAAAGATTCCTCAGAATTTTGAACATGTGAAAACTCTTTGGTGAATGAAAGTGAGGACGGCGAACATGGCGATGACTTGGAGACCTCCTGCAGAATTTTTGCAGAATGAATGGCGAATATGGTGAATGTCTACGTCACCTGTTCCCGGGCTCAGTGAGATACACCTTTCAAGGTGATGATTAGATGGTGAGGTGCACGTGGGAGGGATGAGTGGAAACTCGTGTGAAGCCTGAAAGTCGGAGCGGTGAAAGAACAGAGTTCTGTTTCTTCTGGTAAATTTCACACAGGGGTTTGATGATGCAATAAAATGGCCTCCATTAACCCAAAATGCTTCATTCCACAAAATATTCACATAATTATTTTCCAACACGCACTCACACGCACTCACACACTCAGGTGAGCTAATAATACAGTGTTTGCTCTGTCGAAGGTCACATGACTCCCCCCACCTCCATTCTCCCAGAGCCATTAGCGTTTTTATGACCTGTTTCAGCAGCTATTCATTAAGGTTCATTGACTCAGGTGCGCTTTATGGGGGACGTTCAGTGGATATAAAGCCGTAACACGTTGTTTGTTGTGAGGAATTTCATCTCTTTGCAAATTTTAGCATCGATAGTCGAGTGCACTGCATTTCCCTGATCCTTTAAAATAGATACTTATAGGTAACGTAATCCCCATCTTTATTCTTGAGCTCGGACACCAGTGGATCACCAAAGTACGACTCCCAATCCAAAAAACCACAGTTCTTGTTTTTTTTGTTGGATTTTTCCTTATTTTCCTCCACAACTTTATTTATATCCAATTCTCACCCCTTAAGGATTATCATTATTAATTATTATATTATCCTTATCACACAATCACCACCATCCAGGGCGGGGCAAGCATGCACATGCCCCCTCTGTGACACATGATGCTGCCACCTGTTCTTTACAAACTGCTGCGAATGTGTATTTGGGGGTAGCCTAACACATTCGGAGGGTTAGCGCTATTGCTCCTTTGTACGAATGAGCTCAGCCGTGATTGGCTGCTGATCGCTGTGAGTGATCTGGAAGTGAACAGTCAATTAGCTCCCATGGACTCCCGGTCACAGATGGCTGCAGCATTGACCTTAATAATAGGGCACCTGACTGTTGATGCACCACTTGGAAGCCCAAACCTCCACAGTTCTTCAGGAAGCTGCTTCCCCATGCTCCTCCCTCGGAAACTGATTTTCAGTGCTCGCAGGACAGCTTGTTTGGCTTCCTCTTCCCATTTATGGTCTTTCTGGCTTCTGTGCCTACACTGCTCCGATTGGTCGTCTGAAAGCTCCTCACTTAGTGTGCTGGGAGGCAAACTGGGAAGGATGAAGGGACAGTGGGGGAAACCCAGCTAATCAGAACACCCAGCACACCATAATGAAAAAACCCTGCTGTTTATGGCCAGCTGAAACAGCCCAGAGAGAGAACGTAACCATGCGCTAACCTCAATACTCCACACACAGTCTAACACAGATATTCAACAACATTTATGGGTCAAAACAATGGAAAAAGCATCAGATCTTCCCGTTAAACTACACTGTTAGCCTTAACGGTGAAAAATACACTTTAAAGGCCCACAAAGGTCTATAAATAACCGCTCGGATTAGATTTGGAAGGAACTGTATCATTTATCCATCAAATACAAGCCGCGGTGCTCGGAGACAGAACAGCATGCTTCACTTAGCTGTACTGCCGCGGATCAGCGCCGGAATCAACAGAGCTGTATTTTAGACTTAATGTCATCGTTGAAACGGATTCATATTTCATCAGTAATTCGTTCTTAAACCTTGTTTCAGTCATTCTGGACAATTTACATCTTCTGAAGGATGGAGAAAATGTCCACCACACAGAATTTTCCTTCCTGAACAGCTCGTCTTAACACGTTGTTTAATTCTGATATATTTTAAACATGCTTGTAGCAAGCACGTCCGCCTCACAGCGAGAAGGTCCTGGGTTCGAATCTCGGGCTCAGTAAGGGTGTTTCTGTGTGGGGTTTACATGTTCTCACTGTGCCTTCCTGGGTTTCCTCCTAGTACTCCGGTTTCCTTCCACAGTGCAAAGACATGCACATTATCTTAACTGGCTGTTCCAAATCGCCCCTATGTGTGAGTGTGAATGGTCGTGTGTGTTTTGCCCTGCGATGGGCTGGTAAACTGTTCAGGATGTGTTGGCTGAGATAGGCTCCAGCCTCTCCATGACCTTAATTGGGATTAAGCGGTTTGACGAATGAGTGAAAAAAAAAAAAGGAAGAAAAATGACTGCAGTTAGCATGGAGCCGGCTGGTTAGCTGGAGGTCTGTTTCTTAAGCAGTCCAATTAATTAGTTTTATTCTTAAAAATAAAAAAGTTTTGAATATATAATGTTTCATTTGTAATTTTGTAGCTTTTCTACACTGAAGAAACTAGCATTAGTGGCACTTCTGGTTTGGTCAAACTGGGTAAGATGAGTAGATAATCCAACGAGACTATGAAATTGTTAATATCTAGGATAGAGTGAATAGATTTCGACACTGGGTGCACCTCCCGATAGATGTCTCTACTGATAGCTGTCCGAGCCTGGTTTTATTTTTTACCATCTTTCTGATCTGTGTTCATTTCTCTCACCCGCCTGTTAGTTTAATTATCCGTTTAACGAGTTCATGTTCTGTTAAGCTTTTGATTTCTGTGTTCTCTCCACAAACATTTATTTACCTGTAAGTTTGTCTGCATACCTGAGTTAGACTGTTTTTTATTCTGTGTGAGTCTGAGCAGTGGTGTACAAGCCTCTATTTTGTGGGTTTCAGTTTTGACAGGACTCAGGACAACTACCCAAGAACAAGTCATGTTCTGGGTCTCTGGTGCTCCATTCAGGGAACAAAACACTTAGTCTGTGATGTGTTCTGTAAATAGTCGACCAGGACAACTGGTATAAAATTGGTTAAAATTATTGGATACAAGTTACTGCTGCGGTGTGCTGTTTTTGTAACACAGCCATAGCAGCAGGCTCGCGGTGTTGAGATTTGACATTGTGTTAGAGTTGTGCAGCCTGGGGACTCGGCCTGTGTGTGTGTGTGTATGTGTGTGTGTGTGTGTGTGAGAGAGAGAGAGAGAGAGAGAGAGAGATATTGGGGTTGGCAGAATCACACACACACAAGCTTATGAGGACCTACCACTGCTATAACCATTAATAAGATCTAATTAATACACATTACTTCACATCAATCCAACCTTAACCTGTAACCCGACCTACAAACAGAAACTTAAATCTTTTTCATTCTTTTTATTGTGTTTTGAAGTCCTTGTCCGGACCCTGCCATGTGTTCTCCCATCTCCAAACTCTGATATTCCAATGGTGGAGGTGACATTTGGTCCCCACCAAGATATAAAAACATGTCCACTTACACACACTCGCCTGCACGCGCGCACACACCCACCCACCCACACGCACACGCACACACACACACACACACAGCGCGTGAGGACGCTATAAAGCGGCTCAGGTTGGGTTTTTCTTGTCTGAAGTGCTGAGGATGTGAGAAGGAGCCGGAGGGACCGGAGGAAGTTCCACTCGCCTGTGGCTGTTGGTGTCGGATTTATTCCCTTCTTTGATTTGATAAAGGGTTTTATTCTGGGGTTTATTCCTGGTTTATTCCGGTTTTATTCCGGGTTTTATTGTGGGGTTTATTCCGGGTTTGGAAGGAGCGCTTCTTTCTCCTGAGCGGCTCCACTTCCAGTCACCGCCGTAGAACCGCACACACAGAAACCAGCGCGCGCGGAGGAGTTTCGGGCTGTGTGTGTGTGCGTGCGCGCGCGTCTCCGTGATGGGCGCGTGTCCCGCAGGCTCAGTCCCCGCGTGCGGTCCCCGCTCCAGGCTCGTGCTGCTCGCGCTGCTGTGTTTGGTGTGCGGTGTAACGGGGACCTGGGGACCCGGAGTGTACGGCTACCGAACCGGAACCTCCCTCAACAAGGACCCCAGCAAAAGGTACGGGATCTTCCCAGGTTAACCCAGTTTTATACAGTGTGGAGGAAAAGTTCTCCCCCTTAAATACCACCTCTACCTCCACCAGGGTTTTATTATCGGCTCCTCATTCTCCTTCTCCTTCTCCTTCTTCTCCTTCTCCTTCTTCTCCTTCTCCTTCTTCTGCTTCTTCTCCTTCTCCTTCTTCTGCTTTTCCTTCTTCTCCTTCTCCTTCTTCTC
>JAQMYF010000025.1:37015466-37039087 GCA_030014195.1 Neosilurus mollespiculum
GAGTGAGTGAAGGTGTAGAGTGAGTGAAGGTGTAGAGTGAGTGAAGGTGTAGAGTGAGAGGAAGAGTAGAGTGAGAGAAGGTGTAGAGTGAGAGAAGGTGTAGAGTGAGAGAAGGTGTAGAGTGAGAGGAAGAGTAGAGTGAGAGGAAGAGTAGAGTGAGTGATGAGTGAAGAATGATTGATGGGAACTGAATGATAGAAAAATAGAAAAAATTCTGGCAATTCAGTTTTTTACTCTCTCTCACACACACACAGTCACACACTCACACACACATACAATCACACACACACACTCACACACAGTCACACACTCACACACACATACAATCACACACACACACTCACACACACATACAATCACACACACACAGTCACACACACACACTCACACACACATACAATCACACACACACGCACTCATACACATACAATCACACACATGCACACACACTCACTCTTAAACACACACACACTCTCACATGCACACACACACACACACACCAAACTTACTCTCCCACACATACACACACTCACACACACTCATACATTCTCTCTCTTACATATAAACACACACACAGACTCTTTCTTACACACACGCTCACACTCACACACTCACACACACTCACACACACTCATACATTCTCTCTCCTACCTATAAACACACACACAGACTCTTTCTTACACACACGCTCACACTCACACACACTCTCTTACACATACACACACTCACACACACTCATACATTCTCTCTCTCTTACATATAAACACACACACACACACACACACACACACTCTTTCTTACACACATGCTCACACTCACACACTCACACACACTCTCTCACACACGCGGAATCCTACCACATGCCCACTGGTTCCAATCCCTTCCATGTTACTCCATCTCTCAAGACCTTCTCCCCTTTACGTCCTTTTCATCTGGTCATGTACCAACAGCATTCAAAAGCGCTTGGGTTCTACCCATCTTGAAGAAACCCTATCTGGGTCCATCAGACATCAGCAACTGCAGACCGGTATCACTTCTTTCTTTTTTCTAAAACTCTTGAATGCACTATTTATAACCAAATGTCTTCCTACGTCTTGAAGAGCAATCTCGAAGACCCCAATCAGTCCGGCTTCAAAGCAGCACATTCCACAGAGACTGCACTCTTGGCTGTCACAGAGAAGCTCCGTGCTACAAGATCTGTCAAGATGCCATCAGTCCTCATCCTTCTGGATCTTTCAGCAGCATTTGACACGGACTCTCTTGTCCATTCTCAGGAGCCTTGGAATTTGTGGTTTAGCATGGCAGTGGCTTGCTTCCTACCTGGAAGGTCGCTCATATCAGGATATATGAAGGGGATCTACATCTGCTCCAGGTGGATCCCCAGGGCTCAGTACTTGGTCCACTTCTGTTCTCTCTTTATACTTGGTCCCTCGGTGATGTCAGATGTCCTCACATGGGTTCTCATACCACTACTATGCAGATGACACTAAACTTGTCCTCTCTTTTCTTCCCTCAGACACTGATGTTTTTTGCCTGGAACTCTGCATGTCTGGCAAGTATCTAAACATGGATGGCACTTCACCAGCTGAAGCTTAATCCCAGCAAGACTGAACTTCTGTTCATCCCAGCTGACTCATCCCCACCTCAAGATCTTGAAATATCTCTGGACAACCCTTTGATCTCTTCTTCAGTCACTGCAAGAAGCCTTGGGGTAACCATGGACCATCGTCTGTCTTTCTCTAATGTTGCTGATCTTTCCCAATCATGTCGATTTCTCCTTTTTAACACCCAAAGGATTCGTCCATTTCTTTCCACTTAGGTCACTCAGATACTTGTTCAGTCCCTTGTCATCTTAAGACTAGACTACTGCAAATCACTCCTGGCGGTTCTGCTTCTGAGCACCACGCGACCTCTGCAGCTGATTCCAGAGTGCAGCTGCACGGCTTGTTTTCAACCTTCCCAAGTTCTCCCACACCACTCCACAGCTATGATCTCTCCATTGGCTTCCTGTAGCTGCTCGCATCAGATTCAAAACACTAATGCTTGCCTACAAGGCCAAAAATGGACACGCACCCTCCTAATTCAAAGCACTCATCACACCCCGCATTGCACCGTGCTCTCTCAGATCATGTCCCTTCTTACTACGTGACAAGGGAAACATGCATCTAAACTCTTCTCTGTTCTTGCACTAAGGTGCTGGAATGAACTTCCTCTAGGTGTCCGAACAGCTGAGTCACTGGGTATCTTCATATTACGGCTAAAAACCTACTTTTTCTGCAGTACTTGGATTGGCACTAGGTTACACACACATACACACTCTCTCTCTCACACAGACACACACAAAACAAAAAATAAAACACCCCATACAACACCCACCCTCTGAGTTTTGACGGATGGTATACTGAGCCTGTGTCCTAATGAACCAGTATCAGAATGGATTTATACACACACTCTGTCTCTCACACACACTTTCTCACACACACTCTCTCTCGCAGACACACACACATGTCCCCAACACTTTTTTATCCTTTTTTTCTCTTTCTGTTTTTTTTTCTTGTATTGAAAATTCCTTTCTTTATTTTGTCGGTTTTGTCCTCTTCTCTGCTTTTCTCCTCTTCTCTTTCTTAATATTTTATTCCCCTTTTTCTTTCTGTTTCTGTATGTTTATGTCTCTGTGCCGGCTTTTTTGTATCTCTTCGCTTCGCTTTCCTTCAGCTTTCTCTCTCTCTCTCTGTCTCTCTCTCTCTCCCCTGTGGTATGGAGATATGGGAGGATAAAGGACACTGAAGTTTCTCGTATTACTCCTGGCCTCTGTGAGAAGAACAGCGCCTTATAATTGTGTACTCATGAGAGAAAGGCACAGACAGAGAAAAGGACGGATAGATAGATAGAGAGAGACAAGGGTGAGGGGGGCTGTGGAAGGGTTTTCTCTCTCTCTCCCTCTCTCTCTCTCTCTCTCTCTCTCTCTCTCTCTTTCTCTCTCTCTCTCTCTGTAATGAAACTCAGGTGCAGGTGAACCTCAGTGTGATGTTAACTTCTCATTGTTCTCTGCAGGTCCTCGGGGACCACCAGGGCTTCCAGGTGAAAGGGGTTTACCTGGACCTCCGGGACCCCCCGGACCTCCCGGACTCCCAGCCTCTGGTTCTGAAGACAGTAAGACAGCACTCATTTTTACCCATGTCTCCTCTCATCTAATCACATCAATCACGTCAATCACGTCCCTTCTCATCTAATCACATCCCACCACATCCACTCACTTCCTCTCATGTCTAATCACATCCCATCACATCCAATCACGTCAGTAACCTCTAATCACATCCCCTCTTATCAAATCACATTCACTCATATCTACCCACGTCTCGTCTCATCTAATCACATCAAATACGTCCCTTCTCATCTAATCACGTCAACCACATCTAATCACATCCCCTCACATCTAATCACATCCCCTCATGTCTATCCACATCCCCTCACGTCTAATCACATCCCATCACATCCAGTCACGTCAATAACATGTAATCATGTCCACTCATATCTTCCCACGTCTCCTCTCATCTAATCACTTCAACCACACCTAATCACATCCCATCACATGTAATCACATCCCTTCACGTCTAATAACATCCCCTCATGTCTAATCATGACCCCTCTCATGTAATCACATCCCCTCACATCTAATCACATACCCTTATGTCTATCCACATCCCCTCATGTCTAATCACATCCCCTCATGTCTAATCACATCCCCTCATGTCTAATCATATCCCCTCATGTCAAATCACATCCCTTCATGTCTAATCACATCCCCTCATGTCTAATCATATCCCCTTACATCTAATCACATCCCCTCACGTCTAATCACATCCCCTCACATCTAATCACATCCCCTCACATGTAATCACATCCCTTCACGTATAATCACATCCCCTCACGTCTAATCACATCCCCTCACGTCTAATCACATCCCCTCACGTCTAATCACACCCCCTCACGTCTAATCACATCCCCTCATGTCTAATCACATCCCCTCATGTCTAATCACATTCCCTCACGTCTAATCACATCCCCTCACGTCTAATCACATCCCCTCACGTCTAATCACATTCCCTCACGTCTAATCACATCCCCTTCACGTCTAATCACATCCCCTCACGTCTAATCACATCCCCTCACGTCTAATCACATCCCTTCACGTCTAATCACATCCCCTCACGTCTAATCACATCCCCTCACGTCTAATCTCATCCCCTGACGTCTAATCACATCCCTTCACGTCTAATCACATCCCCTCACGTCTAATCACATCCCCTCACGTTTAATCACATCCCTTCACGTCTAATCACATCCTCTCACGTCTAATCATATCCCCTCACATGTAATCACATCCCCTCACATGTAATCACATCCCTTCACGTCTAATCACATCCCCTCACATCTAATCATGACCCCTCATGTAATCATGTCCACTCACATGCAATCACATCCCCTTATATCTAATCACATCCCCTCACATCTATTCATGTCAAATCACGTGTCCTCACTTTTAATCAGATATAATCCATCCTTCCTTCAATTATAAACATGATGAAGGGTGCCAGTACATTTCTGAACAATAACAATAATTTCTTACATATTTACTTACATATAATCAGCTGTAATGTAATGGTATTATGAACAGTGAGATATGGGTTGTAATATAGATCGAGGTGGATTACTATTACACACACACACACACACACACACAGAGGGAGAGGAAGATGAGGATGATAAAGCAAGAAAAAGTAAAACTTGACGATGTGTTTTGAGTATCTGTTGATCTGATGGTTCATCGGTGATGAGATTATAGAAGATAAGATGAAGGTTCATGTGGCTGAGGGATGGACTGATAAACGTGACAAAGGGGGGACAGCGGGGGGTGAGACTGGCTAGACACTGCATGCACACCGGGGGAAAACAGACCTGTCTGTCTGACATCTGACGTTGATATCATTCAACCACTTCCAGATGTTCAGGGACTGAAATAGGGTGGAGTTATGGTGTGTGTGTGTTCATATACTGTATTTTTCCCAGACAGGAGAATTTTTAGCAATTTATATATAAATCAGTTTAACAATCAGATCTCTAATGATCCCGTCCCAAGTTCATGGAATCAGATGTTTTTGTCCGTTGTTAGAATTGATCTGTTAAGAAATGTCAGAACAGACAGAAATGTCTGTTAAGATCAGTCTGTCATATATCATCATCTCTGGGATCAATTCATGGACACGGAGGACATTGTGGAATCAGGATGCTGAAAAAACTTAATGATGATGCAATAATCAATGATGTTGACATAGCAACAATGGTGTTGAAGTAATAATGACGGCACTGATGTAGGAAGGATGGTGTTAGTGTAGCATCGTTGGTGTTGATGTAATAACAGTGCTGGCATAGTAAGGATGATGTTATTATAGCATGGATGGTGCTGACTTAGTTATGACAGTGCTGATGTAGTAAGGACGGTGTTAATGTAGCATCATCGGTGTTGACGTTGTAATAACGGTGCTGGCATAGTAAGAATGATGTAAACATAGCATTGATGGTGTTGACGTAGTAATGGTGCTGATGAAGTAAGGACAGTGTTGATGTAGTAACGACACTGCTGACGTAGTAAAGACGGTGTTAATGTAGCATCGTTGGTGTTGACGTAATAACGGTGCTGACATAGTGAGGACGGTGTTAACGTGGCATCGACAGTGCTGACGTAGTAATGGTGGTGCTGATGTAGTAAGGACAGTGTTAATGTAGCTTTGACAGTGTTTGTGTTGTGGCGGTGTTGACGTAGTAATGACGTAACTAAACCCCAGTAGGGAAGTCACTGGTGTAGTACAAGTGTGGTTCAGACTTGTTGAACTTAGATGTGGACACAATAAAACTTGCAGAATGTATGTAAAAGTGCAGCACGTGGCACAGTGTTTATAGGGAGATGGACGCAGTGAGTACATGGTGCCATCTGAGCGGAAGGTAGTATGTAGTGAAAACGATTGGACATGGTGTCATCATGATCATGTACGTTGTAAGAAATTAGCAGAAACTTGTCAGATGCAGTGAGAACCTGACATGGGCGGAGTAGTTAGCACGTCCGCCTCGCAGGTCCTAGGTTTGACATTGGCCCTATGTGTGATTGTGAATGGTGGTGTGTGTGTGTGTGTGTTTTGGGCCTGCGAAGAACTGGCAAGCTGTTCAGGATGTACTCAGCCTTCTTCCAGAGTTGGTTGAGATAGGAACTCTGCCCCTCCGCGACCCTGATAAAGGATAAAGCAGTTCCGTCCATTGCATATAACAATGTTTATTACATTTATAATTAAATATTTAAAATGTGTTTATTCTGCATGTGTATGTGTGTGTGTGTGTGTGTGTGTGGTGTTTTGTATAGCAGTTTAATTAAATAATTAGAATTAAACGCTCTGGCCTGTGCTGTTTGTGTGAGAATGAATGTTTCATGTTACAGCAGCACCACCTACAGGACAGATGCAGTAATGACACGTGTGTGTGTGTGTGTGTGTGTGTGTGTGTGTGTGTGTGTGTGTGTCTTTGCAGATGAGAAGAAAAACCTGCTGCTCTATAACAGTTTCCCCGACCCTCAACTGGTTCCTGCTCAGGGACCTCAGGGACCACCAGGACCCTCAGGTCAGTCCTGGAACGCACACACACACACACACACACACACACACACACACACACACACACCACTGTACACACGTCAGTGTCGTGTATAGATAGGTAGATAGATAGACAGATAAAGGACTTTTTTAATGCCCTGAGGAAATTTTGGTTATTCAAGATGGCGCCACTTGTTGTAGCAGCTCCCGGTTCCGTGTATGTTTAACTATAAATAAATCCAGTTTGCTGTTAGTCAAGATTGTGCACACAGAATTCTTGCAGATTTTGACTGAAGCATCTGTGGATGATTATCTGTCAGACTGCATCATCAAATCATGAGGGAATTTCAGTACATTTGTATACTTAAGGTCAATAAGTGAAAATGATGTGTGAACAAATGCTCCCTAGGTGCCCATTAGGGGGGGACATTTTTATTATCATAATTATGCCAGGGTATAATGAAGGTCTTAGTCTTAGACAGATCTTCCAGGTTAATCAGTCCCAAACCTTGTCCCCATCATTCATTTATACTGTTGTGGCAAAAAGTGTCTAGTTCACGATGCAAGAGATTCAAATTCATTTTTCAGGTGTTTATTTAGCCTTTAGGAAAAGAAAAGCATACAATCAATCAAACATAAAATAAATCGTTCCGGGAAAGGACCACAGACCCGTCTACCAGCTCTGCATTGGTTTAAGTGCCCATTCCACTCTGATTGGTGCCTCTGGCTCTGTTTCCGAGAAATGACAGAATGACATGTATGTCATCTCTGCTTGGTACATCGAGACCCCCCTTGTTGTCTATGGCTTTTTCTGAGGAATGACATTATATGTCACGTTAACATATCTAAACTCAACGCCTCCCATTTGCTTAGGACGGACATTTTGTTCCTGTTTAAGGTCCCCGTACAGAGTGGAATGGGCGAAAAAAATAATCGTACACTCACTGGAGTGAATAACCTCCTCAGAGTACAACTCTTCCAAAATGAAATGAATGGAATATAAATCCTAATGTTAGGATTGCCGTCAGCGTGTTTCTGCCTTGCGATGGCCTGGTGAGCTGTACAGGGTGTACCCCACCCTCGCCCAGAGTCGGCTGAGATGAGCGCCAGCCTCCCCGCCACCCGAATTAGGATTAAGAGGCTTAAAAACGAATTAATGAATGTTCATGGATAAAATAAATATTTTATTTTCTATTCACTATGTGATGGGTGTGGTCTTTATACCTTGAGTGACTCCTCCCCATGTAGGGTATGAGGGTCAGTGTACCGTTTTAATGAGGACGAAAAATAACATTACTTACATGCGAACAATCTTCTCTGTCAACACCGTCATCACATCTTACAGAGGAGCGACAGAGGAACGGATGTTTCCCTCTAGTACAGACTCTGGAGACCCGGAATTGATTACAAGATGTTTTTCTTTCTGGTAAAAAGTATTTGAGGAAAAGTTTAAATTTTTGAGGTGAATAATTAAACAGGCTTGCTGTAGCGGCAGGACGAGGCCTCATCTGATTACAAGAGCCAGGATCCACGGAGCAGCGTTTCTTTTGTGTGTGTGTGTGTGTGTGTGTGTGTATATACTAAGCACATATATTATACCTTCTAAAGTTTCCTGCGCTGCTGTAACGGAGCTGAACATCACGCAGCGGAATTTGTTCCAGGACCTGAAGCAGTACAAATCAAATCTCTCAGTAATTTGTTTTTCTCGGTACCAGCTGCTCCAATCTCACAAGAGACTTCAGAGTAAATCACATCCAGCGCCAGTCCATGTCTGCGTCTGCGTTCGGTTAGGAGTTTTTTGTTGTTAACTGCAGCACTGAAGAGCCCCAGATGTTCCTGTCCTGCCGATGAAGGACGATACATCCAACCTCATCCACTCGATAAACGTCTCGCTTAAATCTAAAACACGCTCGTTCTGCAAACCACCCGCACACATCTCGAACCCTCCATATTCCTCTATACCTATAAGAGTAGCGCTGCTCCTTTCAGGCTCCCGAGACCGCGGTAGAGTAAGGCACGTCTGAAAATACTGTACAGAAAAACCTCCTAAAGTGAAACATGCTTTTCAGAATGAGATATTAAACTTTACTGATTTTTAAAATTCGAATCTCATCACTGGGAATCATCCACGTTTACGGGTCGAGCTGTTACGATTGGCTGATTTGGAGATCAGCTGACTGACATGATTATTCAAGCCCCCGAAGGGAAGAGAAAAGATAAAAACATGAATAACTCCCATCAACGGGTTCTGCAGTGACCGGTGAAGATAAACCGTAATGAAAACCTCGAATGAATCTCTTCCCTACGACCACGCCCTCTCCGAAATATACACAGTCCATCACAGTGATGAGAAATAAACACAGCAGCGTCCACGGGGGACGGAACCATCCACAGCACCTGGACATGTTGGTAAACCAAGTGGAGAATCAGTCACGTGGAACAACGGCATCTATACCGCAGCACCTCGCAGAGGTGGAATAACAACACACGTGATTGTTCAACACCCCCACCCCCACCCCACCCCCCCCCCCTTCACACACACACACATCTGTTTGAACAGATTATCAAAGTGATCCTAAGCATCCAGATCATCTTCTATCCTCAAATTTAAGTGGGATTAATTCTCGAATCTGATTGGTCAGAACGTGCAGTGTTTCTATATGTGCGGTTTGGGTGAGCGTGAATGGACGTGAGTTTACATTAACGCGATCTTTCTTTTATGGTTTCCATAGTGACAGTTCCTTCACAGTGACTTGTACGGGGAACATAACCCTCCCTTTACATTTACAGCATTTAGAAGACGCTCTTATCCACAGTGACTTACATTCATCATTTTTATACACCTGAGCAGTTGAGGGTTCAGGGACCTGCTCAAGGACCCAACAGGGGCAGCTTGGTGGTACTGGGGCTTGATACTTGGTACTGGGCCTGACCTTCTGATCCAGAGCCTTAACCACTGAACCTCAACTGCAGAAAGCATCAGAAAGAAAGTAAGAAAGTGTGTTAAGAGATGGAGAGTGTGAGAATGAGAGAAAAAGAGAGCTAGTGTGTGAGAGAGTGAGGGGGGGGATAGAGAGCCTGTGTGAGAGAGAGAGAGAGAGAGAGAGATCAATCAAGCAATCAATCAGTCTCTCCTGTGTTTCCCGAATTCACTGTGGAGTGAAAGAAGGGAAGGTAAACACTGAGTTTTCTTTGCACCACCTTTCACACACTGATCTCTGCCTTCATTAATATCACCTGTCTTATTAGTTTCATTATCTGTTTAGGGAGTTTGTGCTGAGCACTGATTGTCTGTACACCCAGCATGCACCTCTCTCTGCAGTGTGAGACTCTAAATAAAAAGCTTTACGATGTAAGTGTTTAAGGATTCTTTACCACTGGGAGATACGATGGTTTTTTGGAAGTGTGGTATCACAGCAGGCCCAGCAGGGGGTGCACTATACTGTTATTTCTTTTGTTATTTTTCATTTTGGTGGAGGTTTGCGCCTTCTGAGTTTTTTGCTTGATCTTGATCCGAGATGACCTCCCCGATCTGGACCAATCAGCATTCAGTTTTTTCTCTTCACATTATTTTCCTCAGGAGAAATTTATCTCTTATATTTATCTATAAATGAATCTGTAATATAAATATCGTTTTTAGAAATAAAATCGCTATTAAATGAGTTAATTTGAGCTGTTTCCTACTGGGGAAAAAGAAATGAGTTAAATGTTGATGAGGCGTAACGGGGGGTTTTAGCGTTGCGTCTCTCCAGCGAGGTTCCAGCTGGGTTTCGTTCCTCGGAGACGCATTCAGCAAAGTTTTATCTCTATTTCAGTCAGTGGGAGTCAAAAATAAGTGGAGCGTCAGTTTTATTAGGGAATAAAATCATCATGACCTCAGTGATGGGGACGGGATCGATGGCCGGGAGTTTGGATGGCGCTGAGAGTTTTGTTTTATAAACGCCGTGTCTGATGTCTGGTGTGTTTTAGGGCTTATCTGTTCGCTCGCTAACGTGTGTCTCATGGCTGTAAGATGAGGTTATGAAATCTGTTTGCTGATTTATTACCATGTCTTTATCTTGTAAAGGCCAAAAGCTCTCTCTGGGAGAAAATCCTGAGTGGAGTCGTGTTTCGTTCTGTTTTATTAGGAGTCGGATTCTGCTCAGGGGTTTGAGGCGTTCGGTTCGTGTGAGGGAGAAAAACGTATTTATATCATTGTATATTTTGTTATTTTTCTGATTTAGTCAGATTCAGTTCCCACCCTTCCAACACCTTGTTCTTTCAGAACAGCCATGAATCAGGGAGGGTCGAAGGTCACTACATCTTTCCTTCGAGACACATGATGCAGCCGACCAAACGTTTTTCTCCTGCAGGGTGGCGAGGTGGTGGAGTGGTTAGCACGTCCGCCACACAGCAAGAAGGCCCTTGGTTCAAGTCCCAGGCATGGCGAGGTCATTTCTGTGTGGGTGGGTGTACCACATCTTCGCCCAGAGTCGGCAGAGATAGGCTCCAGTCTCCCTGTGACCCTCAAAGGATTAAGCAGCTCTGCAAATGAACGAATGAGTGAGCGACTGAGAGTCCTGCTCATGCAGCTTCACACTATCTGAGGAAATCTCTGTCCGCCCACCTCCATATACACACTCTCACAGTCACCCGAGTGACAGGGAGGAGTAAAGCACTGTAGCTAGGCATGATGGGTAAATCAGGAAGAAGAGAAGCATCACTGTGATTGAAATCTCTAATGTCTTGTTTTGTGTAGGTCCCCCAGGAGCCAGAGGCCCAGCCGGACCCCCGGGGCCAATCGGACAGAGAGTGAGCTAACACACACACATAACATACACTCACCAGAGAACCTGGGGATTTATAACTGAACCTGAGGTTGGGTGTGTGTGTGTGTGTGTGTGTGTGTGTGTGTGTGTGTGTGTGTTTTTACTTTCTCAGGGAAAGCCAGGATCCCCTGGGGTATCGGGACCCACAGGGCCGAAGGGTGATCGAGGAGAGAGAGTGAGTCTGAAAATATATAAACAGCACCTGACTTCACCTTTATCACCTCTGTATTCACAATAACCTCTGACCTTTCACCCTGCAGGGACCTCTGGGATATCCAGGAGAGAGGGGCTTCAAAGGAGAGCCAGTAAGATGGCCTTCTTCATCACCTCCATCACCATCCTCATCTCCATCACCTTCATCACCTCCATTATGTTCTTCACCCCCATCTTCTATATCACCGCCATCACCACCCTCACCTCTATCATCTTCCTCATCTCCAACGCCTTCATCACCCCATCACCTTCATCATTTTCATTTTCCTCACCTCCGTCATCTGTCATCTTTCTCCCCTCCATCACCTTCCTCACTTCCATCATCTTCATCGTCTTCATCACCTCCATTGTCATCCTCATTCGTGTCATCTTCATCCTCACCATCACCATCCTCATCTCCATCACCCTTGTTACCTCCATCATCTTCCTCACCTTCATCACCTCCATCATCTTCCTCATCTCTTTTACCTTCATCATCATCATCTTGCTCACCTTCATTATCTTCCAGCACCATCATCATCTCTCTCACCTCTGTCATCTATATCATCTTCCTCATCTCCATCACCTTCCTCACTTTCATCTCCATCATCTTCCTCACTTCCATCATCTTCCTCATCTCCATCACCTTCCTCACTTTCATCTCCATTATCTTCCTCACTTCCATCATCTTCCTCATCTCCATCACCTTCCTCACTTTCATCTCCATCACCTTCCTCACTTTCATCTCCATCATCTTCCTCACTTCCATCATCTTCCTCATCTCCATCACCTTCCTCACTTTCATCTCCATCATCTTCTTCACCTCCATCACCTTAATCATCCCCCATCATCATCTTCTTCACCTCTGTCATCTACATCACTTCCTTCTCTCCATCACCTTCTTTTCCTTTCTTTGTTCGTAATTCTTTTTGTTTATTCTGTTCTTTTGCTATTTTCCATATTTCAGTATTTTTTCTTTCCTTCTTTTAATCTTTTTCTCTTTTCTTTCTTAGTTATTTCTTATCTTTTTTTTCTGTTTTTTTTCTCTCATTAGAATCTCAACTAAACGTTTTATTTCATTTTATTTTTCTTTTATTTCTCTTTTTTCTTAATTTCCTTCATAATATTTAAAATGTTCTTTTTCCTTTTTTTCCTTCATTCTGAATCCTGTGATGGTTATTAGCATATTGGTGTTGTCATTATCTTTATTATTATTATCTTTATTATTATTATTATTATTATTATTATCATTATTATTATTATTATTATCATTATTATTATTATCATTATTATTATTATTATTGTATTATTATTATTGTTATTATTATTATTATTACTGTTATTATTGTATTATTATTATTATTATTATCATTATAATTATTATTGTACTTTATTATAGTTACTGTTATTATTATTGTTATTATTATTATTATTATTGTACTTTATTAAAGTTATTGTTATTATTATTATTATTATTATTATTATTAACCGGCGCTGGTTGTTTGTCTGCAGGGTGAGCCGGGACTGAAGGGTGAACCGGGAGAGAAAGGTCTTCCGGTAAGCATGTTTGTGTTGGGCTTCCACTCTCACACACACACACACACACACACACACACACACACACACACACATACACACACACTTTAACCTTTGACCCCTACAGGAGGATGCAGCAGTGACCCCGAACTGTGTGTTGTAAAGTTGTAATGATTGTACAGGACACGTGTCTCTGCTTTTTCCTAACCAGTTATTTTTTTCTACACTGCTGATGTCATTCATGTTGATCCCGCCTCCTGTCCTGTTCGCAGTGACGGATGTTCACATCACGCTTTATCCCTCAGTGCACGTTCCGTCTCGATTTGTCTTCACACTCGGACAGAAATCTGATGAATTAAGGATGACGTGTATTTCAGATGGAAGTTGCACTGACAGGATGCTGCTTCACTCTCGCTCACTTCCTGTGCGTGGTGTTGGGGTTGTTTCTGCTCATTTTTGTTGCGATGGTCACATGGTGGTGTGAATGCGATGTTGGTACCAAGTTGCCCAGGTACTCTGATCTAACCCTGAAGCCACGTGGAACAGAAATCTGATGCTCACTCATGAGAACTCTGAAGAAACAAAGTGGGTGGAGCTAATCATAGGCAGTGCTTGTGTTAGATTCACTTTAACCAATCACAAAGCCTGTCTTAGTCTTCATGCACACAGATCTTTTATCAAATATATTTATGTTACACTCTGTGACCCAGCAACGGAATGCTAACCTAGCATGTCAAATCTAATCTAACCTAGCAAAACAATCCAAGACTAAAATATGATTTAACTAGTAAGAAAAATCTAATCTAACCCAGTGAAAGAAATCTAATTTATCCCAGTGAGAGAAATCGAATCTAAACTAACACATTTAACTGAATCTTAAATTTAAAGTGAAATCAAACGTAATCACTGAAATATACTCTAAACTAGCAACTGGCATCTAATCTCAACTAGAGCGATTTAGAGAACTTTAATCTAAAGTAATGACAAAATGGAATCTAACCAAGTAGCAAAATCCAAACTATTCCATTCAGTAAAAACTGATCTAACCTAGAAAGTGATGGCTAATCTAACCAAACATGTGAAATCTAATCTACACTAGTAGTGATATCCAATCTTACACAGGGCGTGACCACTAACATAACCTACCAAGAGAAACCGGAACAAGAGTGAAGTTGAATTTCAAATAGTCATAAAGGTCTAATCTACCAATGAAATGAAATGGAATCTCATTGAGAGTGAAATCTAATCTAACAAATGAATGACAACTAATGCAGCCTAACAGTTGAATGCTAAACTAATTTAGCATGAAAAAAATCTAATCTAGGCTAGTTAATGAAATCATCAGTTAATGACAGCGGGTTAGTTATCAGGCCACGCCCCAGAGGAGGACAGATGGGTCTGACGCGTGACTCAGCTGCTGTTTTGTGACGTGATGTGATTAACATTTCAGTGGGTCGGTGCGCATGGGCAACTTTTACCGCTCTGATTGTGTAGTTTTTATGTGTTTGTTTGTTTGTTGTTGTGTTGGTGGCGGGGTGTCGTCTCACTGAGTGTTCACCTTCTGACCCTCCTACTCCCGCTTACTGACTCCACCCCAGAACTCACGCTCACCGTCTGATCCACAAGTCTCGGGATACACACAACAGACACAACATGAAAATAAATAACCTTTAATTAACCGATCGCAAACAAAAACAGACATGAGGTCTTTTATTGTTTATTGCTAATGTAGCAAGTAAAGGCTAACAATATCACATGAAAACTAATGTATCAAGTGAAAGCTAACGTAGCAAGTGAAGGCTAATCTAGTTTATCAAACAATCTAACACAGGGTGTGAAATCTAATGTGACCTGAGAAGTAAAATCTGTTTCAAGCAGGTGAAGCCTAACGTAGCAAGTGAAGGCTAACAGAGCAAGTGAAGGCTAACGTAGCAAGTGAAGGCTAACAGTGCAAGTGAAGGCTAACGTAGCAAGTGAAGGCTAACAGAGCAAGTGAAGGCTAACTTAGCAAGTGAAGCGTAACGTAACAAGTGAAGGCCAACAGAGCAAGTGAAGGCTAACGTATCAAGTGAAGGCTAACGTAGCAAGTGAAGGCTAACGAAGTAAGTGAAGGCTAACATAGCAAGTGAAGGCTAACATAGCAAGTGAAGGCTAACGTAGCAAGTGAAGGCTAACGTAGCAAGTGAAGGCTAACGTAGCAAGTGAAGACTAACAGAGCAAGTGAAGGCTAACGTAACAAGTGATGGCTAACAGAGCAAGTGAAGGCTAACGAAGTAAGTGAAGGTTAACGTAGCAAGTGAAGGCTAACAGAGCAAGTGAAGGCTAACGTAGCAAGTGAAGGCTAACATAGCAAGTGAAGGCTAACGAAGCAAGTAAGGGCTAACGAAGTAAATGATGGCTAACATTGCAAGTGAAGACTAACATTGCAAGTGAAGGCTAACGAAGTAAGTGATGGCTAACATTGCAAGTGAAGGCTAACATAGCAAGTGAAGGCTAACGAAGCAAGTGAAGGCTAACATAGCAAGTGAAGGCTAATAAAGCAAGTGAAGACTAACATTGCAAGTGAAGACTAATATTGCAAGTGAAGGCTAACGAAGTAAGTGAAGGCTAACATTGCAAGTGAAGACTAACATAGCAAGTGAAGGCTAACGAAGCAAGTGAAGGCTAACATAGCAAGTGAAGCCTAACGTAGCAAGTGATGGCTAACATAGCAAGTGAAGGCTAATGAAGCAAGTGAAGGCTAATGAAGCATGTGAAGGCTAACATAGCAAGTGAAGGCTAACGTAGCAAGTGAAGGCTAATGAAGCATGTGAAGGCTAACGAAGTAAGTGAAGGCTAACGTAGCAAATGAAGGCTAACATAGCAAGTGAAGCCTAACGTAGCAAGTGAAGGCTAATGAAGCAAGTGAAGGTTTAAGTAGCAAATGAAAGCTAATGTAACAAGTAAAAGCTAATCCGAGAGGCACTACAGACACAGTGGACAGAGATAAGAATAAAAACTTCTGGAATATTCTTTTAATGTGTTAACCGCCGCTCTAAACCAGTTCAGATGAAGAAGTGTGTGTGTGTACGTATCCCAGAATTCTGTGCTTTAGCGACTGTGAGTAATGGCGGTGTGTGTGATGGATTAGCACTGCTGTGTAGGGATTTGGGTGATGGTTTTCGGGGGAAGGGGGGGGGGGGGTTAAGTGGATACAGCTATCTTCCAGTTTTCCCACAGTGCATTGCTGCTGCATGGCTCCATCTCTTCATGCTGCTTGTGTACTTCCTGTCTGCTTGCTGTGCTCACATCTGATTCTTTAACAGCTGCGGAGGGTTTCCACTGAAACAGACGGGCTGTTGGTTCGGAAACATCCTCCACTCCATCACAGCCAACTTCGCCGTCGGTTTATTTACTCCGCACTGTTTTAGCAACCGAGTTTTCGGAGATGGTTATTCTGGACCTGGTTCTGGTTTTGTAACATGAGGCCTAGAGATAATCCACAGAGTCGACATTAATCATAATACACTGATGATTTACTGCCTCCAATTTACTACGTCTCTCTCGCTGTGGGAGACGCACACATCATTTATTTTTACACACACACACACACACACACACACACACACACAGACTTTTCCCTGTGCACCAATCCATTGTTTCCCGCTGATTTCCGCCGCTCGCCAGGAACGATAAGCGATCCTCTCATTACACGACAACTGTTTTATTTGGCTAGAGCGGGTCACCTGATTTCCCTCACTTGCACTAATTTGTACATAACCCTGTACTCAGTTCACGACCGAGTCATCAATAACCTCCTCGACTGTTACACGCTCGCAGTCTCACGTCCCACAAAATATCTCTTGAACTCGGTGACTGATGTCCACCAGAGACGCGGGATTCTTACAATAACCACAAAGAAAATTAACGATCCGGTCTGAAACGATTGTGCACGCTAGTAATGATCCGTCTTTCTGTTTGTACTCTTGAGTAAATATGTTTATCTCCAGGGTTATAAAGAATATAAATGAGTGAATGTTGCGTGTGTATTATAAAGCTGGTGCCAAAATCTTTTACACTCCTGTTTCTAACTCATCAACAACTTACACAAAATATATTTGGAGCCATTTAAATAAATAAAAAATAACAAGCGGTGACACGGTGGTGTAGCAGTAAGCATGTCCGCCTCACGGCAAGAAGGTCCTGGGTTCAAGTCCCGGGCATGCACAACTGGCTGTTCCAAATTGCCCCTAGGTGTGTGTGAGTGTGAATCTGAATGGATGTGTGTGTGTATTTGCCCTGTGATGGACTGAGATAACCTCCCTGCGATGATAAAACGGATCAGTTAATGAATAAATTATGAGCATTTTAAATAAATTGAGGAAAAAGAAACTCATTTAATTTTTATTGAATAAAATGTTCTTTTAATGAACTAAGCGTTCATACATTCATTTATTTTCTGAACTGCTTGATCCTAATTAGGGTCGCGGGGAGGCTGGAGCCCGTCTCAGCCGACTCTGGGTGAGGGCAGAGTACACTCTGAACAGCTCTCACACCTAGGGGTGATTTGGAATAGCCAATCAGCCTACTGTGCATGTTTTTGGACTGTAGGAGGAAACCAGTGTACCCGGAGGAAACCCACGTAGGCACAGGGAGAACATGCAAACTCCACCAGAAACACCCCGAGCCCGGGAATCGAACCCAGGCCTTCTTGCTGTGAGGCGGACGTGCTGACCACTACACCGCCATGCTGTTTAATGAATCATAAACATGTTTATTTTATTTATTCACCATAAATGTCAGTAGCCAAACAATTACAACAGCTATCTTCTACACAGAGTTTTGTTTTAATGCTGAGTTTATCTCTCAGTGATCCTTAAATGTGACACAATAGAAAATAATGCAAAAAAATTTTTTTTATTTGTTTATATATTATGTAATACAATACAGTTCACTGACCCGGCCAACAGAAAAAGTCACAGATATTTTTTGGACCACCTTTAGCCTTGATTACAGTTTTTAACAAAACTTAAACAACATCATAAGATTTATCTCCATCCGGTGTCGGGTTCATTTCTCTCCGACGTCTTGAATCACTGAGGGAAAAACTGAACCCCTCCATAACGTCTTCTCCAGCACATCCCCAGCACTTCCAGTAGGGTTAAGGTCAGGACTCTGGGGTGCCGATACATATGTGAAAATGGTTCCTCGTGCTCCCTGAACCACTCGCTCATTATTCAAGGCCCCATTTTATATCCGCACCATCAGGGAAGTAAGAGTCCAATGATCGAGTTCATGTTCAAGTTTTTATTTGTCGTATACAGATAACAATGGAACATCACTACCCGCAATGAATTTCTTGGACTCAGAGCCCCCTCAATATTGCACATAAGAACCATTTAGATAAAATATAAAGTAAAAAATAAAAACTATATCATGAAATAAAATATAAACTAAAATAAGTTAATATATATATAATGTACACAGTAGGATAAATACAGAATACTAATAGAAAATACTGACGTGCTTGTAGTGCAGAGGTAATGATGTGGTGTGTGCATGTACAGTGTGTGCAGTAAGCATGTAAATTATTGTGTGCATTTTGTCCGGTATTTCAGCAGTTCAGTAGCCTGATGGCTTGTGGGTATCCTCCTACAGCGCTGAGTGTAGAGGTCCTGGATGGCTGGCGGTTCAGTCCTGGTGATGCATTGTGCTGATCTGACCTCCCTCTGTAGAGCTTTGCAGTCCAGAATATTACAACTGCTGTACCAGGTAGTAATGCAGACCAACAAAATACTCTTGGTGGTGCATCTGGCTGCATCACTACCTGGTACAGTAGCTGTAATGCTCTGGACCGCAAAGCTCTACAGAGGGAGGTCAGATCAGCACAACGCATCACCAGGGCTGATCCGCCAGCCATCCAGGACCTCTACACACAGCGCTTGATGTGATAACCTGCTCATTCAGTACATTCGGATCATCAGCTGACTTCATTTTATTGCCACATTAATGTTGCTGAGCCACGACCGGACCAAGCGGAGCAGTAATGCCATGTAGGTTACACGCTGTGATCAAGGTTCTCCAACAAAATCAAAGGTCATATAGTATATACTACATGGGAATGGCACACTCTGATTGGTTCTCAAACTCAGATTAATACGTGAATCAGAACGTCACTGATTCTGAAATATGAGACATTCAAACAAATGCTGCCCCCCCCACACACATAAAAAAAATACTAAGTAAGCAGCACAATATGTACTTCATGATTTTCAAAGTTTAAAAAATGAAAACACTTTAAATGAGTTTGATGTTGTAATGGGGCGCAGGGCGTGTCACACTTTCAAAAAATATAAAACTAACCCATAAAAAAAGGTTTAGTTTACCTTATGTTCCTGTGTAGTATATACTAAAACAGTTATTCACCTCCAACTCAGTGGATATTCACTGAATAGCATCCATATCAGGGTTTATTCAGCGATATCCACCTCACCTACAGTAAGAACGTCCTCTTTTCAGGGCCAGAAAAAGTGTTACAGAATAGACCCTTCAGTTAGCTTTAAACAGACTACCAAGCATTTTTGTTTCGTGGCGAGTTTCCTCCTTAGCCTCTGTTTTCTCTGTGTTTTCTCTGTGTTTATGTTTATTGCATGATCCAGACTAAAATAAATCCAAGATGGCTGTGGCCTGGCCTGTTACCTGCATGCTTGTGTGTGTGTGTGTGTAACCTTACAGCATGGTCTAAAGAAATCGAGATAAAGACATGCGGGGTAATTATGGGGGCAGATGTTTTATAATGTCTTGATTCTGTATGTTCAACCCTTTTAACTCCTAATATTGAATAACCAAACAACATGAACGTCTTTGCATCATGGCAAGCGCTTGGTCTGGCTGCTGCTCCTGTAACTTGACGGCTGTATGTGTCTCCACAGGGGGACGGCATACACCAAATCCGTGAGGCCCTGAAGATCTTAGCCGAGAGGGTTTTAATCCTCGAGACTATGATCGGTATCCACGGTGAGTAGGCAGGGCAAAAGGTCAGAGGTCAGGGGGTCAGATAAGATCATGGGTGATGGGGAAACAAGGGAATGGAAGAAAAAGGGCACTCAGGACACATAGCCCCGCCCCCAGCAGCACCCTGGTAACCTAATGCAGGAACCTTACAGCTCTTGATCTTTGGTAGGATGTTAGTTTGAAGATGTTTCAAGACCTGCAGGCTGACCTGGAGCTGCTGGCTCGCAGGGTGCAGCTGCTGGAGGCGATCATCTGGCCAGGTAATGATGCCATCTATGATGTGCTGCCCTCTACTGGATGGATAAAGAATTCAGGAAGAGTCGCTTGCAGCTTGCCTTAAAACGTGAAGTGTGTAGGTTACAGGAAGGTGCTGGGATGGTACTGGACAGTGACTTGTAGGAAATTCTCAAACACCGGTTCTGGTAAAATCACTAGACCCGGTTTAGACCCGGTACCATAATCCATCTCAGATGATCTGAACACAAGCACCGAAAACTCAGCCCGGATTCTAATCTCAACAACCAGAGCGAAATCTTTCTCATGTAAACACACTGTTAGTTCGTTTAAAGCTGGGGTTGGTAATCTGGAAAGCTAGCAAAATTTGAAATTAGCATCTCCTCAGGGCTCCAGTTAAACCCTCTCCTGCCATTGGAGGCCCCTCCAAAGCCACACCCCTCCTCCACACAGACTCTCACCGCTGCTTGGGTCATGCACAAGCAGGGAGACAGGGGAGCATTTGATTGGGTATTTCCCAGCGGACCATGAGGCAGTGATTGGTTGGCGCTTTTCCAGGATTATTACGGCCTCTGATTACAGATTTTTTTTTTCTTTTCCAGATCTCAGAAGTTATTGAATGCTGTCCAGGTGTAAAGAACATTTTAACCATGATAACAGTTTGTGTATACAGATAAAATTACCAACCCCAGCTTTAAAGTAAATACACCACAACGCTGCGGAATTCTGGTCTCTGATTGGTCAGAAGGGGTTGATGAAAGTTCAGAACAGCAGCCCTGACAGCAGTGCAGGTTCTATTAATATTAATTCTAATGCCGTCGTTATGGCGAAGCCATTTAACCTTCCTGGAAGGAGTCTTCAGTTTCAGCACTTGGTAAAAGTCGGAGGTAAAGCTGCAACTTCTTCCTCTGCTCTGTCACAGACGTCATACAGCAGGTCCACAACAAAAAGTGGGAAATTCGTAGGACAGAGGTGGGCGTGTTTTACGAAACCCACCTGTTGTGTGGTGGAACACCTTGTAGTAGACCCTTCTCATGGAGTCTTGAACATGTTTTTCCTTCTAAGGTAGCTGTCGATGTGAGACACATTTCCTAGACCTGTTGTGCGACGCCCTACAAAGTCGTACGGCTGCGTTACGATAAACATATGAATTTCATACGCTTTTTGGGTCATGTGATGAGCTTTGACAGTACACCTATGATCACATTGAACCCATGGGACTTCCTTATACACCCACGTGGATCGTACAACATTTTAATGACAGTGTTAGGGTTGTACCAATCGTATCACTTTTGTATGAACGTCGTACGATTCGAATAACGAACCTGATGTATTTTCCCCACGACGGACGTACAACACGTTTATATCTGAGCACAACTACACAGCTTTCAAATCCACCTCGCCCAAAACTACGTCACTATCTTCTGTCGTAGCTACGATAATTTGTACAACAAAAAAAGTGCAGGTTTTAGGCGTGTAATATGACAAGCTGTGGGGTTTTTTTTCGCCTTATTAACTTGAAGAGAAAAAAAGCGAGGCAGGTGACGGGGCAACTGTAAATCATCGGCCATGACGGAAGCAAAATTCTGAGTCGGACGTCTTTGTCACGGTATATCAGTAACGCTAACGGTTTCTAGGCTTGTTTTCATTTCAGTTCCATTTTACACATGAATTAATAAATAAACAGGCAGGACCGGACTCCTTGTAGGGATTGTTTTTGAGTGGCTGGTAGAGATGGACTATTAAAAGGGAAAAAATAGTCATGAAGACGTCACTGTCCAGTGATCCATGTGCGCTGAAAGTGTACTAGCATTTTTTGTGCGATAATGCTAGCTCAGAGTTGGTTTTCATCCTTGTGATGATGTGTGATGATTGGAGGCGGAGCTTGACCCATTTCTCAGCCGTTCCTCTTCTCTATCTCTCATACAGAGCCTGACGGAGGATCCGGAGACGGCCCGTTCAGCACCCCGTCTACAGACTTCTTCCGGAACAAGAGAGCCGGCGTCCTACCCTTTCGGGTCAAACCGCCGTCCCTCTTTTCTGAGTCTAAAATCAGAGGGAGGTCCTAAAGAGTCGACCTCTCATTCCAGCTTGGACTAGCAAACCCTCGCAAGTCCCTATAAAACGTACCGCTGTACAGGTCCACTCACTAACTCTGGAACATACCATTCGATAAGGACGGGGGTGGGGGGGGACACCTCAGGGAAAGAACCAAGTGGTGCTGCAGAAATTCACCATCTCAACTGGAAGTCAGTCTTTAACTTCAGTCTCCCTTTTACTTGCATGACATGAAGAAAAGGAAAATGTAATGAAATGTGCAGTCGTTCGAACGGTGCTTAAATAACGATTTTGGGACAATAAGGGGACGATACAAGCTGGTACACTCGACAGAGAAGAACATCAGGTTACTATTGGCTGAAGCCGTTTTATATATATATAATCTAACAGAGCCCTTAGGGAAGCTAGGAAATGTATCGTATGTAGGAATGTGTGTATTCACTCTTCATTTCACAAACTATAAAGCAATAAATGAGTTATCCTCCCTAGCATTAAATGCACTACTTTAGATGTTTGATTTTTATATATTTTTTTTTATCCATAGAAGTGAAAATGAAATAGAACCCCACGCAAAGGCTTTGGGTTTAACGAACCTTAACCTGACGCTTGACTTTGTGACATTGTAGAATCTGTATGTATTTATTTGTTTTTGGGAAATTATTACTAAAACCTTACGCAGACGCCTGTACCATGTTTCAGACTTTGAGGTTTTATCACAACGCAGAACCGACACCAAGTGCACTCTACATCATTTCTGCCATCTTTAAAAATGTTATCACTCTTTAAAGCAATGAGCTTAAATACAATCCCCTCCCCCAGTCGTCTCATGAAAAACAGCACCCCCTGCTGAGCATGCTGAAATAGAACACTTCCTCTCAATCGCGCCATGTTGAAATACTTTAGAAATGTTGGATAGAGAATTTGATCCGGATCATCTCCGAAATCGAAGGGAGTCTTCCTGGTGCAGAGCTCCACCTCTGGTAGAAATGTCATAAAATTTGGTACATTACATTATGTTATGTTACGTTACATTACGTTACATCACGTTACGTTACATTACGTTACATCACGTTACATTACGTTACATCACGTTACGTTACATTATGTTACGTTACGTTACGTTACATCACGCGTTACATCACGCGTTACATTACGTTAC
>JAQMYF010000025.1:37039187-37062019 GCA_030014195.1 Neosilurus mollespiculum
GTTACATTACGTTACGTTACATTACGTTACGTTACATTATGTTACGTTACGTTACATCACGCGTTACATTACGTTACATTACATTACGTTACGTTACATCACGTTACGTTACATTACGTTACGTTACATTACGTTACGTTACATTATGTTACGTTACGTTACATCACGCGTTACATTACGTTACGTTACATTACATTACGTTACGTTACATCACGTTACATTACATTACGTTACGTTACGTTACATTACGTTACGTTACAGTAGGCCAGCAAACTAAAGGGGGTTTTGCCGCTGTTCTAAATAAAATACTCTGCATGTACCTTTAATTTAATTTTAACTGGAGATGATTATTAAAGTTTCTTTAGAACAGTGATGCCATAATAGAAAACCTGGTCACACTTTGGAAAGAACAATCTGGGCTGGATTTGTGTATGGTGCACTCGGCGGTAAACATCCCGACGTCTCTGGACGAGTGTCTGTAATCACAGTGCGGTGATGGATTTAAATCCGAAATATTGATCCTTAAATAAAAACAAAAATATTTGCTGCCTAAAACATTATCTTAGTTATTAAAGTTATTTACCGTAGATAGCGTTTTTCTTTTCCTAAATATATACAAAATGATGATGATGATGATGATGATGATCAGGACCTACACAGACCCTACCAAGTTCTCCAGGGTTCGTTTGCTGTCCTCAAGGGGGGACCTTTAGAGATATTAACCAGTAAACCATAAAGAACCCATGGAGAACCCATTCTGTTCTATAGCTTCTCACACACACACACACACACACACACACACACACACACACACACACACACACACACACTGAGTTCATTCAGGTGCTTTAGTGAAGATAATTCATTTTCTGAGCCGCTTAATCCTAATTAGGGTCGCAGGGAGGCTGGTGCCCATCTCAGCCGACTCTGGGCGAGGGCGGGGTCCACCCTGAACAGCTCACCAGGCCGTCGCAGTAGTGAAGATCAGTTTATTATTTTTAAGGCTGATTGATGATCATTGGAGAAATTAACTCTCATGTAACTTGAATCTTTTTTTAATTCAATCTCAAACACTCAACTTATAAACAATGTTTCTTTTGCTTTGTTGTTATTTTTATATCTAAATGTTAATTATTTAAAGAAGAATTATTCCTTCATGTTTCTGTTTTGTACAATCATGGAATGTTTCTCTCCCGAGTGTTTTCCCATTTCTCCAGACTTTTACTCGGCTCTCGTCTTGTAAGTGTCATAGTGTTAAAACAATAAAAGTGTTTTGTGCTCCTCTTTTACTTTAAAACCTCGTGTGTGTGTGTGTGTGTGAGAGAGAGAGAGAGAGACTTTCTTTGAAGTTGTTTATTGTTGTAAATTTAATTGAAGAAAAATCTGAATTATTTACATTAAAGAAAAAAACTTGGATATTTTCAGAGACAACAATCAATGCTTCCTGGCGGCAATGCATTCTGGGAAATGTAGCATTGGGTCTTTACTGGTGATGGATCCTGCACTAAGTAAATTAGTTAATGATTAATTCAGGTTTTATATTTATTTCTTTTTTTGTTTGTTTTTACCCTTCTAGCTCTCACATGCTTTTCTTCTCCTCACACATCTGTCATCCAGCTGTTTACCAGAAATATACCAGGTTATAAAATAAATATCAGTAGCTTAAATGAAAGGTAATAAATGGTATAATAATTTTAGGGTTTTCCTTTAAATAGGAAACATATAGATTTATAGATATTGATTGTATATATAATAAATACTGTAAACAAAAAATACACAGTTATATCTGTCAGTATATCCATCCATCCATCCATTTAAAATAATCATAAATCTTTTCATATATTCAAGAAAATCATGCATTTATTTATGGATTTATTACCAGATTTTTATTTATTTATTTCACTTTCTGAAGATTAATAAACACATGAACATTTCTTACTTTAATTTTGATCATTTTGCTGAGTGCGAAGCCAAAAGGAAGAGGATTTTTTCTTCTTCACACACACACACACACACACACACACACACACACACACACACACTCACCCTCTAACCCATTTCAAGAATAATAAATAAGACTTCATTATTTTTCTGCTCCAGACGTAACAGACAGAAGAAACGTCTGATTCGGTCCGATTCCACTCCTAGTAACAGATCAGACTTTGTTCTTTTGTGTATTATGGGATGTCGTCCTTGCTCCATACATGAGTCATGTGCTCGGCGTTTTCTTCCCTTTAGAGATGACCACAGCGTCCTCGCCAACCTGATCATCGATCAGCAGAGAAATCGCTCCATCCAGGTGTGGAGACGCTGCCAGAGCCACGACGGCTTTTTCCATCGGGAACCCCATCTTCTGCAGCTGCTGCAGCCTGAGAACAATTAATAAACAAACAAACAAACAAATAATAAATAGAATAATAATTAAATTATGATAATAATCTAAAAAAATTCCTGAAGAAACTGCTGCCGGAAAATAGGTGAAAGCTGGCGTGCTGAAGTGTAGAAAAATTCCTCACAGTTTCCAGGTTTCTACGTGTCTGTGGAAAAACAGGTGGTGATAAATCAAAGAATTAAAGCGTATCTGCTCTAACTGTAACTGTAACTGTGGGGTTTAAGCCGAGATCTATACCAGGACTATTCACTTAATTTGGAACGAGGGCCGCGTCATAAAAACAATCCCAAATGAGGGGAGGAGAGCAGATACCTCGAAAGGTGATTGGTCTGCTACAACAGGATGAGACACGGAGGCGGGGCAAACATGGTGTAAAAACTGTGTGTGTGTGTGTGTGTGTGTGTGTGTGTGTGTGTGGTCTGAAAACCAATCCAGTTGTAGTCGGCTGATATTTCCAGATATTAAACAGTTTTATAAAACCTCTGGTGAAAACTGGGGACTCACCGCACCTCGAGGATGTTCATTCTGCTCTTTCACTTTGTAGAAAAAAACATTACATCCATTTTCATTCTGCAAAATATACATCAACCTAATGAAATTATTTTTAATGAATACCTTTTTTTAATCAATCCAAAAACCAATCGGTTTACTACTAGGGCAGTGGTGGCTCAGTGGTTCAATCTCAGCACCACCAAGCTGCCACTGCTGGGCCCTTGATCAAGGCCCTTAACCCTCAGTTGCTCAACTGTGTATAAATGATATCTGTAAGTCGCTCTGGATGAGGGCGTCTGCCAAATGCCATAAATGTGAAATGTGAAACAGTTGTGACACAGAACCCTCCAAAAAATATTAACTTCAGGATTTATTATTGAAATTTTTATTTACTTTTTAGAATCATGGAGCAGCCATCTCAAAGCACCAATTAAACAGCCCGGCTCTACACATATTTAGATACACACACATATCTGTACATATTTACATATTTATTCTGTTACATATTCCATCTGCCTGTCTGGAGCCAAACAAAGAGGTGATGTGTGTGCATGACTCGTTTTTGTGTTTTAACGTGCTGCAGGTGTGTGCATGAGGGGCAGGACACAGCTGGCCGTTGCCATAGAGATTAAGCTGGCAGCTAGTGACAGCTACACATACATTTTTGAGTGAAAAAAAGCAATGGCACACGTCTCGCTTTTGGACTCCTGATTTGAAAACCGTATTTCCCATCGCAGTGAGGTTGACAGCGTTTGAGAGCCAAGAGTTTGGTGAACACTGTGATATAAATTATTTCGCTGTACTGTAAAAAGTGTTTAAACAGTCAGGATTTAAATATGACCCTCATGATGATTTTAAAAAGCTCTATTTTGTACTGAGTTCTATAGAGGGGTTCACGGTGCAGCTGTCAGTCAGAGACTCGCCATTTCACTTCTACTTCTATGCTGTTGACCCGAAAGTGACACGGTCGGAACCAGCACACATTCTCCTCCGTTTTGATGTGAAATTTATTGGTGTAGAGTGAAAATTATGGGAGTAGGACTGAGTTAAAAAGACAATAGACACCCATTATAAATACACAAACAGACTCAGGAATCCTTGTGGCACTTGATCAAAGATGAAGAGAGAACCTGGGCTCTTATGCACCACATAACGATATAATAATTAAAGGGTTTATGTAGTCAGTCAGCCATGACTCTGTTTCAGCTGTGTTTATTTTTGCTCTTTAGCTACGATGCTAATATAGCAAACATGCAATAAAGGTAAAATCTTAATCAAATTATTCTTTTAAATTAATCTGCGCACTTATTGAAAAATGTTCAGACTGTTTAAAGAATATTTACAGCTTTCCACTCTCACTAGATTTCTCTTTTCCTAATCAGTTCCAGCCTTTAAATGTTCTGAGGCGGGGCTTAAGGAACACCAGAGTGACACCTGATGATCACGGAATGACACCTTGGTGAGGGTGAAAACACACACACACACACACACGCACGCACGCACCTCAGTGAGGAGACGGAGGATTTCTGGACCTCCACTTTATCCACCGTGCCTTCAGGAGCGTCCTGCAGCGATGCCAGTATCCCCGCTGTTAGTAACTCCTCATCCAGTAGCTGCTCGTCTGTCGCACTAACAGGTTCTTGTGGCCACCCGGGTGTGGGGTGTGTGTGACCCTCCATCTGAGCCCTGCTGGTAGCAGTGACGAGTCCCGGATGAGACTCAGAATGAGGTAAAAATCTGAAAAGAGGAAGTAAGACGACATCACGTTGCATCATGTTCAGCGCAGCACGCTTACTGATCTAAATCCAGAACGTTCCACACTCCGATATCACGTTTCTTTCAACCATCACCCACACTCAGAGATAAAGATACTGAACTGTTCATCGTTTTTATGTCCTTCATGTTTGTCTTTTATTCAGTGAAATTCATTAAAATGTACAGTGAGCACCTTTGGGTTGAGAGGAAGTCTTTAATATATTTAATAATCATTTAAAAACCATAAAAATCCATCCACATACGAAACGTGACAAGTGATCCGGAGGAGTACGGCTTCGTACCCTTACCTCTGAGAGTACACAGGACACAACCGGCAGCCCGGGCACCAAAACATTGGTCTTCATTTTAACAAACAATAATTTTGGAGGATTTTTTCCCCACAAACAATATAAATACAGCACACCTTTCTGAGTGTGTACGACGTGGCGGTGTTACGTGAGGTGTACGTAGTGAACAGGAAGCTACTTTGGATTGTCAGGGAAAGTTTTTCATGTAAAATGATGCAATAACCTCTGTGCGGCGTTGACGTAGGTTGGTAGATGATACTTATTGGAAATGTAGATCCACGCTGGCAGGCAGGAGCACACGCCGAGCCCCTCGATTCGCTGCAGGATCTCAATTAACTCGGTGCTGTCTTAGAGAAACCTTAAGGACGCTTATTTTACAGGGTGGCCCGAAAGTCTCTATACACAGGAGGACATTCAGCCTTTTTGGTCTTTTGGATCACCATAAATACATTTTTGAGCCTCTTTATCCTATTAGGATTTTGGGGAGGGTAGAGCCTATCTCAGCCGACTCTGGGGAAAGGTGGGGTACACCCTGAACAGCTCTCCTGTCCATCACAAGGCCAACACACACACAACCATTCACACTCGCACCCACACCTAGAGGCAATTTAGAACAGCCAGTGACCATAATGTGTATTGACTATGGGAGGAAACCGGAGTACCCAGAGAAAACTCATGCAAGAACGGGAGGAAAATGCAAACTCCACACACAGACGCCCTTGAACCCAGGACTTCTGGGACACTCTATAGATTAATTCTATCCAGTAGGCATGAATAAGGATACAGTTAAGCCCCAGGCAGATGGCGTAGAAGTGCAAAAGCCCTGGTGTGTTTGGAAGAAGGAATAAATCAGCTAGCAGGACAAGCCAGGGCAGGGACCAGGGAGGCAGGCAGCGCAGGGTCCTTCTCCGTTTGCTCTGTCGACACTGAGCCGCCAACAAGGCCAGCTGGGTGCCCGAGTAGCCACATATCCGACTGGCTTCATCACCGGTTATAAAGAGGAAAAGGGCATAAATAGGGGGCAGGAGCGCTGTAGAGATAAAAGACAGGATCAGGAAGACCAGCGTGCCCCATTTCTTCTCCTGACTCGGACCAAGGTACAGCAACAGGGCGACGTCGTGGAGCAACGACATGAACTCTTCATGACTTACAGCGTAGAAGAAAAAATCTGCAAAACAAATACAGATAAATGAAGAAATAAACAGGGTACCATCCACCAATACGGCACAGATATTTATGTGGCCTGAGATTCATGCAGGACAGACAGAACTTACCATAAACACCTGGGAAGTCACCACCTGGCCCTAAACTCAGACTGGCAGGGACCCCACACAGCCAGACTAGTAAAACCAGCATGAGGATCAGACCTGTTCCACTACACACCCCTGATCGACTGGATCCTAACCACAACCATGGCCACATTGTAGCACAGTCTGATGGATCATCTGAGAAACATGGAGGAGACAGTGTTACACTTCCATCACTTGTAAACTCAAATCAGCACTTATTAACCACACACACGGCTTATCTTACTGAATAACATACCTAAAACTCATCTGTACATCGAAAGTATAAAACACGAGGCTTAAACAAACTCCTCATATACCTCATTTTCCTACATTCTTTCATTATTACACTTTATTTTCGATTTCTCAACCAATCATTTCAACACAGACGCTTCCGGTTTAGGCGAGTCCATTCATGAATATCTAAAAATATATACAAACATGGATTCCTGCTTTTATTAACACGTACACTGAAAAAAACCTTATTAAATTACAAGTGTTACGGCTTAAAATGGAAAGTGTATTATTTAGTTTAAAAGTTGCGAACGCTTTTGTGCCGGCATTCCACCCCTACAAAATGCACATTGGTACATCCGACAGTGTTTTGTACGCATGCGCACTTCACTTACCCTGCTTAGGCGACGCGATTTGAACCACGCATGCGCACTGCCCGGTTTGTCGGTGAGAGTGAAAATGGCGTCAGTTACAAGTAAGTGCGGTTTTCTAACTCGTTGTTTAAGTTAACTTTATGAAGTAAAAATTATTGAGTCGTACTCTCTTAAGATGTTTGCTTTGTGAATGCGTCGCTTATGTGCAACTAGGTGTTGTTTGTTTTGTGTTTTTTTGAAGTCAAAATGTCGGCCCTGCTATTGTTTTGTTCAGTCGCCACGCTGCTAACGTTAGCCTGTTAGCCGAATTAGCATCCGGTCGGTTCGTGTTCAAATCTTTACTTTTATTTATTTATTTAGCTTTATATTTTACTCTAGTTGGCAATACTAAACTATATAATAATAATTTATACATGAACACTAATATATTCGATATAAATAAACAAACATGAGGAAAAGTGCTAGCAGTTTAGCCGTAATTAGCTTACCGGCTAGCGTGTGATTAAACGTGTTCATCCTTCTTACAGAGTTAACCCTGATTCATGTAAAGGTTTCAACAACTTTATTATAAAATAATAATAATGAGACAGAGAGATGTGTACGTTTTCTTCACGGTTGTGCTTTATTTTAATTCGGATGTTTGTATTTTTCCCGCCGTTTGTTCGCCTCTTAATCACGATGAACATTTTTAAATTATATCATTATCTTCCTCTTTCATATGAACAGAACTGCGTGTTTTAATCAGGTTCATTCTGCACTTTATATACACACTTTGAGTCTGTATAATAAAAGCGGTGGTGGTTGTGATAAAAAATAATCTGCAGCATAAGATTCATGTGTAGCTGTGTATAGAAATGTAGATTAAAAAACACTGATGTAAAGTAGTGTGATGTGTAATGGTTAAAACTCTTATGGAGATCTCTCCCTCTCTCTCTCTCTCTCTCTCTCTCTCTCTCTCTCTCACACACACACACACCCCGGTACTGAATACAGGCTGACTGTACCCCTGTAGGATTTAACCTGTGTTGTGGACACATGAATGCACCCCAGTGTTTCCTAGTGAGAATGGGTTGTGTGGTGACGTCATGATCAGTGTTTGTGTATGTAATCATGTGGTGCTGTGATCTCACTCCGCCCTTTAGATCCATGTTCGTATCCCTCTCTCGTTTGCCTCGTCCCTAAAGCAGAGCTCATGTGTGTGAACTGTGATGAATAAAATGTTTGTTTTTGTGTGTTTGTAGATTACAGCGGATATAATCAGGCCGGTGCTCAGCAAGCGTAAGTGTCTAGTTCACATTTACTCGATTAATACAAATATGGCGTGACCCTGTGGTGTCATTCCTTCTATACCGCAGCGGTTTATTGACTACTATTAAACCAAGACAGCGAGCGATTTCACTTATTTATTCTTCCTGAAACGCGTTAGTTCTTGTGCAGACTGACGTTATTGCAGCTGTAAACGGCCGCTGCTCCACCTGATGTGCTTTATTCTCTCTTTATTCTCTCTTCTAGTGTTAATGACATACAGGTTGATCATGTTGAGTAAAGATTAAACTCTCTGTCCTGAAGATATCCAAGCTTAAACTTGCTTTAGTGCTTACATCGAAGACTCCTGTACCAGCCCATAAGTGATCTGTTACTACGGAAACGATACTCTATTGCTACTAATTATTAATCATAACCCTCTGGCCAATCACATTCCAGAGCTCAATGTTATTCAGTGATGTAGTGACTTATTACAGTATGATTGTAAGCTTCGGTTGTGTTGATGTCGACATGCGCTGAACAGTTCTTGTTCCTGCAGGTATAGTTCATACGCAGCCCAACCCGCTCAGGGATACGGACAGACGGCACAGGTATGCACGGAATCCTCAGTAATCGTAATATAAGAGATTTAATAATTAGTGTCACAAGGATAAAAGGAGAGAGATAAGATAAAGGACTTGATAGATTAGAATGTGTGTGTGGTGGAGACTGAAGTACAGAATGTGATGTATGAGAAGGTGTTGTGTAGAACTGACTCCAGTCGTGGTGTTTGGACTGTTGGATTTATGGATAGAGACGATGGAGAGTTTTTTCTTAATTGAGTGTATATTTGCATGCTTGAGGCATGAACCGTGTGTGGATTTGTTTATCAGCAGGCCTATACCCAGCAGGACTACAGTTCATACGCCCAGCCCGCTGCCACTGACTCCACTGCTTACGGCCAAACAGCAGCAGCCGCCGCAGCAGCCGCAGGATACACGCAACAGCAGTACGCGGCCGCGTACGGGCAGTCCACCACTCCAGGTTCGTCTGAAGTGCTGAGAGATTCAGCAGCGAGTGCTTGTTTATGTAGAACGTCACAGAAAAAAATGTGGTTGTGTTTCAAAGTGGTCCCCTTTTTTATTTTAGCATGGTTTCCTTTTTTATGTGGAAGTTCTATCTTTATTTTTTTGTTAATACAATACGCTATCCAACTCAAGGTCTGAGGGCAAAATCTGGCCCACCAACTTAATGTGACCCACAAATGCGTTTAAAGAATGATTATCGTACACTTGGTGTCAGCTGTTACCATAAAACCTAATTCATCATCCTTCCACTAGGGGGCAGCAACCTAATTCAAGTAAACAGCTAGTCATTCATGACTCAAACATTTCGTGTTGTCAGGAGAAGTAAGTGGAAAAAAGAGAATATTTAAACTAAATTTTTTGCTGTGCAGGTTTTATTTCATGCTGTTTATGGAATGGATGTTTAGTGAGTAATCAGCCCTTGGTGACCTAGAGGTTTTGTGATGTGGCACCCCGCTCTACCTCGGTACGATGGAGCATGTTGGCTTTCCACTATCTCTGAGCTGAAGGCGTTCCATCAGCCAGCATCAAACTGTCCTTTTCAAACGTCTCGCGTTACAAAAGCAGAAAACTAAGTTTCAGCAGTCAGTAAAGTCTCACACCACTGAAATACAATTTTGAAGATGCAGGTCTTGAGAGTTTTTTGGATGATTTATAGACCATCAGAAATATTGATCAAGCTGTGCTTCAGTATAGCACAAAGTAAGATTTTAGTTTAAAAAAATCCACCCTGTTTATTCAGAACGCAGTGGCAGTACTGTGTTCTTTCCCACTGTGGTCATTAGCTCTGATTGGTGTATGCAGTTCGGAGGTATCGATGTTAGACTGGAGAAGGATCTTCGTTTCATCTTAAACCCATGTACTACTCCACATTCTGTCCTGTGTTTCACTTCACTTTAGTCCCTCGTCGCTTTATGAAGCACATTAAGTTTCATGCAGAAGTGTGAGAGTTGCTCGTTACACCAGCTTGGATTCGGTATGTTTCTGGTTTTGGAGTAACTAATCAAACCCTGCCAGGAATTTTCAGCCTTTCTACCAACTTTGGAGAAAATCATGTTTAAGTTTAGCAACATAATGATTTCTGACTTGATACCCACTTTACTGTGATGGGTTTCAATTATTCTTCTCTTAAAGGTCCAGTCTTAGGATATGAATTATGCTTAAATATGTTAAATCTTTCCTGCTAGGTATGTTGAAATCATTAGAACAAAGTTTGTAGATAACAAAGAAACAAACCCAGTTTTTTTTTTTGAGCGAGCAGCATTAGCTCTCCAAAACGCACCAAATGTGGTGACGTGACCTGCTACGTCAGAAACTGGTCTCACAGGTTTAACAGCATGCAAGCGTGCAGCCTCGGAGTCCTCGTCAGTTTCTAGTCAATTTAACGACCGTTGGAGCGAAGTGAGAACCTGACATCGATGAACATTTTATTCTCATATGAACCCATGGGGGGGGTTTGGGGTCATGTTTCAGTGAAGAGGATGAAGATGACAGTAAAGAGCAACTGAAACACTGCATGGTGAGCAGCGTCTGGGATGAGATTTCAAACTTAACTTATTATTATTATTATTATTATTATTATAGATGCATGTATAAATGCAGGGTGCAGCTCATTACAATCTGTTAGTCATCTTTATCCAGATGACGACAGGGAAGGTTTCAAGGTGTCAACCTCAACTGGGTGGGATGATTTCCCAGATTTACATTTCGGTAATTTTTTCCGAAAAACTTTTATTCCAAACTTCAGCCCTACAGAGCTCTAATTTTCAATTCTTTATAAATCAGTGAACTTATTGGTGGTTCTATGAATTTGAGGTGTTCTGACTGTCAGTAGTAAAATTTTCAGGGGTTTTGAGTCGTGTCAGCTTTAAACGAATCTGTTTTGAGATCTTGAAGCAAGGTGGTCTCACCAAGATGGCTGCCAACAGAATTGAAACACTAATGTGCCATCTAGTCTGAGGTGTGGTGGGTTTTTTTTAAACCAGTGATTGAAACAGGTGGAAGGAGGAGCTACTGCTTGGTTGGGGTGAAAACCTGCACCCACACCAGCCCTTTGTGGATAAGACATGTAGATTGGACATCGCTGGCTTAAATGAACTTGTGATAGAAAACAATGCGGGAAAAACGATTGTTCGTCGGTGAACATGTTCTCTGTGTAATCTGATTATTGATCGAGGACTCTGTGGAAATAGAGATGTGCTCAGTGCCGACCTCCAACAGGGGAAAGCCATTTCTAAATGGCCCTTGTGGTCTGTTCCAAAATTATTTTGAGCTTTTTTTTTTTTTCCCCCTCCCAGTGCACTGTGGGTAATTTCTGCCTCCTTGCCATGTCGTGCAACTTTAAATCCTCCAAAACCTTCTTGGATCTGGTTCCGTGTCATGCCACAAAATGTATCCCAAGACCCACATTTGTTGAAACCTTCCTGGAAATTTGTCCATTAGTTTGAGTTCAGATACATATGACCCTTTGGTGGAGGTAATAAAGGTGAAGGAAGCTTTACAGCTGCTTGAAGGTGGATGTTATGTTTCCTGAGCAGATTTATTCAAGTGATGTGTTTATTCTCTCTCTAGCTGCTTACGCGGCTCCTCAGGGTGGAGCTCAGGGCTACTCTCAGCCTGCACAGGCCTATGGGACTAGCAGTTATGCCAGCACCACCGCCGCGCCTCCTGCCACTCAGGCGTCATATGGCACGCAGCCGGGGTACACTGCTCAGACCGCGTACTCGGGATACAGTCAGCAAGCCGCCACGGCTTCACAGAGGTACCTGCACAGCTTCCTGATTGAACACAATGCTGTTACAAAACGTTGCGTAGTGTAATCTGGTGGGGGTTGCTGTGTTACTGCGCGGACGCTGTCTCCGGTAAGACCTCTGATGTCTTGTTCCTTTCTCTTCCTGGCTCATAGTTACAGCGCTAATACTCAGCCCGCCTACTCCCAGGGCGCCTATCAGGCTCAGCAGCCGGCCTACGGAGGGCAGCAGCAGGCCTCCTACGCTCAGGGCCCGCCCCAACAACCTCCATCTGCATCCTACCCCCCTCCTCCAGCCAACGGCTCGTACGCTCAGCCTCAGTACAGCCAGCCTCAGAGTGGCTACGACCAATCCGGACCCTACGGTGAGGAGCCGGGTGACCCGTCGCAAGCAAAAATATTTGCGCCCTTTATAAAGCCTATTAAAAGCTGGTTTGATTGTTAATCTGCTGCTACCTCGTTTAGGTGGTTACAATCAGGGAGGCGTGAGTGGAGGTTACGGAGGTTCTCAGCCGCCGCAGCGTGGAGGCTACTCTGGAGAAGGTCGTGGCGGCTATGACAGACAAGGGATGCGTGGTGGACCTCGGGGTCGTGGCCCGATGGGTCGGGGCATGGGGTAAGTTCTGACACGCTTAACCATATCGGCTAACAGCCACGTTTCTCCCCCTACAGGCTAACCAGAGCTGGGGCATGACGCTTCACTCTTCCGCACATGACGGCGTACACACTCTCTACTCGCAAACGTCTCATTTCTAAACTAGGGCTTTAATGACAGGACGCGGGAACAAAGTGGAGGCTGTTTAAGAGCTGCATCGTTTATAGTAAAAAAATAAATACCCCTCCTTTAACCCCGCATGCAGCATCGCTCTCAAAACAACAAAACCTTCCCCGCTGGCACTTCTGTTCCACTCCAGTTCGTTATCTGGTGATTAGTGTCGAGGGTGTGATGTCTTTACCCCTTTTTATATTTCATTATTTAAGTCCTGGTGGTAAAACTGGACCCGTAGCCGTGCTTAGGATGCACGTGTTTAACACGCAGACCACGTGGAGTCCCTGGTTCTTCAGATGTTCATGGTGTTAACTCCTGAGCTTGAGTGAGTGACTGTAGATGCGGAGGTTTCTCAGGGTTCTACAGGAGGAGAGGAAGGAACTCGGACAGTGTTTATTTTTACAGACTGTCCCACGTGAATGTTTCCACTGTACTGATGTTCCATCAGAGAATTATTGATCTGTTCAGGCTGATCCCTCGGCTGGGTAAGTGCAGGTGACGCGGTGAATGTGATCTCGTTCTGGGGTGTGTTGTGTTTCCTGAGCTGATGGATTGGGGAGAGATTTAACTCCGAGTTATAAACCTGTTTGTGTACACCACGCGCACGCCGACTTCATCAGTGTGATGCGTGTCGTCTCATTACTGAGCGTTTAATTAGGGTCCAGGCACCACGAGTTTATTTATTTATTTAAAGAACTTTCTTTTCTTGTGTTTTGTGCTCTGTACACTGAGGAACTTCCTCCGATCTGATGAATCAGTCAGAAATGGTGTTCATTTAGGTCTTAACCCAAAATTGGACCCCGTGTGTCTCCATGGTGCTCAGCAGCACCCACTTCTCATTAATTAGTTTTTTTCCCCGTGTTTAGGTGGGACTCCAGTTTCAGCTGTATGTACTGATTACGGTTTTCTCAAGAATATAAATCTGGTTTGGGTTTCAGTTTGGTTGTTTGTTTATAACCGTAAGTGTGTGTGTTAACTGGCATGCAGCCTGTTTCAGTTGCTCCTGCCCCTTTTTGTTTCCTCCCTTACTTGACTTTTCCTTGTATTTATTCTGTTTATAAGTAAACACCCCCCCCCCACCCCCCACCCCCCAGGTATGTGGGTTGAGCGTTTTTGTACTTTTGGTCGCTGCAGAGCTTGGAAACTACATGCTGCGTGCTCCTTTCTTTCATGTGCATAATTTTCTCTGGGATCAGGGAAGTGTTCTGATGAATGATGGCCCTTCCGGGGGGAGCGATTTTGGAGATGTATAAATGAAAGCCGAAAGAGAAGGGAGAGAAATGTTTGGTTTTGATTTAAACAGGATTTGGGGAAGTGGGTGATTAACCCGTTGTTTTTATTGTACTTTACATTCTTTAATCGTGTATAATTTTTTTTAAAAAACATCATTAATCTGAAGAATCTTTTCAGGATGTTTTACTACATTTTTCTCAACAAAAAAAAAAAAAAAGGAAAACCCAAAATATATTTGGCTAGAACGCAGTGTTGGTGCTGAAGTGTGTCTCTCCGGTGAGAAATGAAATTCAGATATGACATGGTTGTGTTTTTCATAATGCTTAGTTTCTGAAGGCCGATGAACGATGCATCATCCGAGCTTGAACCAGCTGTAGAGAATCTGTTACTGAGGTGAAGACAAACGACGTTTGTTTAATCATTTCACTGAATGTAACTTTTTGCTTTTTCAAAAATTTCAGGGATCTTAAGTGTCATTAATGAAACTCTTATTCAGATTTCACATCGTGCAGAAAACGGTGTGCTCTTCTGAGATGTGTCGTTTTTATGATATTGGAACATGAATATCGACATGGTTACGGACACTACAGCATTCTAACAGATACACTATCAGTCTTTTATTTATTTTTTTGGGACAGAATCTGTAATTTTGAATGGATTTCTTTACTTCAATTAAGGTTTATCACAGGTTATGTATCTCTATAATATTACAGCAGTTTCAGTGTCGGCTCTGTTACTGAAATATCAATGTTAGTTTTAAAACGATTATTTTTCCAGTGAGACAGTGTAACACTGAAAACTGCATATGGAACGTGTGAAACCACGTCTGCAAAACGACTGATGATCACCTGGAATATTCAGGGAAGCGAGTGTTGGTATAGATGTTACACATGTTGGAATTATTTTCTCTTCCAAACTGACCAGTTTAGTCTTTTTGTAAAATATTTTAATTTTGTTTAACGGGGAATTTTTATCATTTGAGATCTCCGGTTCGAGTTCAGGTCTATGCCGCAGCTATCCACGGCTGGAAATCCACGGGAGCTGATTGGCCGAGCTCTCGTGGGGTGGCGGGATGGTGTACGTTTACCTCCCTGTCACTCAAAGCGATTGCCAGCTAATTATAGGCATCCGTGAGCTCTTTTAAGGTGGACGGATGTGTAGGGCTCTCCCTCAGCGTTGGGCCTCTCCGAATGCACAGCTCGTACCAGTGTGGGTGGAACCGTGACGTGTCACGGCGGGGGGCGGCGCTTGCACTCCTCCCCGGTTGGTGGCGGTCAATATGACTGGGTGGGAATTGGCTACGACTGTATTAGGGGAGAAGAATCGTGGGTTGTGAATGGTGTGCTGGGTAAAACTCGGCGGTTGTTGAATCATTGGTGCTGTGGTGATCGAAAGCGTGAGATCCGGAAAGTGTCACGAAGAGGATCCAGACGTCTGTGTGCAAGTTAGTAATCCTCTCTCTCTCTCTCTCTCTCTCTCTCTCATTTCTAATCCAAGTGGAATTGTGTAAAGGTGTACAGGAAGGTAAGCGTGCACACCTGCACCAGTGTTTTACCTTCATGACTTTTTATTCATTACTTATTTAACGCTTTGTGTCATATCTGTATGCTACAGGTAACAGAACGTCATTACTTTAGGTGGTTCTTTCCGTATCAGAACCAGGAGCTCACGTGGGGTGAAGGCGAACTCGCTGAGTCAAGTTTTAAACCATTGTTAAGCGTTATGTTTGGTTTCTTTTGTTAATGTATTTTATTTTTATCTGCATTGTAATTTGTGTTTAGATTTTTTAAATCATGAAATTATTCAAAGGGAAAATGATCTACACGTTTTGTTTCTGTGGAGATGCATTACGGAAATGTTTAATTTATTCTGAGTTTGATTGTTCAGTTATTTGTGTGTGATGTTGTGTGCAGTTTTATGCTTTAAACCAGTTGTGCTTACAGTACATTAGTGAAACCCATACAGCGTGGTATTACCTGGGTTTTCTTTTTAAAATAAATGAATAAATGAGGGAGTGTTATATCCATGCGCTGTTCAAGTCCCCTTGGTTCGAGACTAAATGGAATTTCGCCCATCTTCATTCGTAGCATGGCGGGAGACAGAGGTGGCTTCAGTAAGCCTGGTGGTAAGTTTTTATTGGAGTATTACACTGGAGCTAGTCCTCTTCTGAGTTTATACTTTATACCTGAGTAACGTCTTTCCGTTGCTTTATGGTGTCAGTTATCTTAAAGCCGGGTTTTCTTATTATTATTCTTATTATTTCTAAAGGGTTGCTTGGAAAAGTGTCATTTCAGAAAGTCTTTTATTTTATTTATTTTTTTAAATGGTAAATTATCTAACCCAGAGAAATCCTAAAAATCCAAACCCACATTCAGCCAAGTAATTTACGAGAGAACTGCTGCCAGTGATGCGTGTCCTTTTCCCCTCCTTCCTGTTGTACGTAACTCTTTATCTTCTTTCCCCTCTTTGTTTCTTCTCTGAACATCAGGACCCATGAGGGATGGAATGGAGGGTGAGTGGCGTCCTGGACCTTATCAAACACTAATTATCGACATGATTTACCTTTTTAGCAATTGTTTGTTTAATGTATATACTCTGGGCTGTCAGGGCACCCAGGAGAGCAGGATGATTCTGAGAACAGCACCATCTACATCACGGGGTTGACCGAGAAGGTCACGCTTCCCGACATGGTCGAGTTCTTCAAACACTGCGGAACCATACGGGTGAGGACATCCGATACACATCACAACCGCTGTCTTTTTCCTGATTGAATATAGGATTAGCCATCCAGCTAAAAATCACCCAGCGGGTTTTAATCTGTTCTCAGGAGAATTGAACCCCTTTCAAAAACATCTAACTTTTTAGCTCCCGCCCCTCGGGAGTTACTGGCCGCACGCCGAAGCTGGGGCTTTCCGTCTTGGTATGCTTGTTCAGTATCGGCATCTTGTGAAATGGTCCTTCGGGCGGGAGCGTCTGGACCCCTGTGGTCTTTTTGTATAAGGGTGGGTGGGGTTATTGAAACGCAGCGATTTTATTTAAAATGTGCATTTCGCATAACTCATAACCAACACCTCCCGGGAATCGAACCTGGATCTGATGAACTGTAGCTCAGGCTTTAGGTGAGACGTGCTTTCTGTTGCCAGATGGTGGCGCTGTACCTGAGTGTGGTTCTGTACTTGTGGGTGTCACGGGCGTCGTGTAAAGTTTGAGCTGTACCAAGAACGCATGCAGAATTTGGTGGTGTGCTTCCTGTTTGTGTGGCGAGGGCACGTAAACTCGTGTCCCCATTTCAACACGTACGGAGGGCATTGAAGTTTACCGAATCTGACGAGCAGTTTCGGACGAGTATGACACGCTGTAACGTGTTCTCTGCTCTTGGGAAGGTGTGGGTGTGTACCAAACTGTATGTGCATGTGTGAGGTGGTGTTGTGTAAACTATACATATGGTGGCGCTGTAGAGCTGACTCTCAGTCCCTGAGTCTCGGTGGATTCTTCGGTAACAACCGCTGCTTATTTATTCGTTTTACATGACTGGGATTGTTGGTTATATTTGTTGCAGATAAACCGGCGCCTGAACCAGCCTGCCATCAACATCTATACGGATAAAGACTCAGGCAAACCAAAAGGAGACGCCACGCTGTCCTACGACGAGCCTTCGTGTGCCAGAGCCGCTGTGGAATATTTTAACGGTGGGTGTGTCTTACGGCTCCGCCCCCCACTCCCTGATGTATCGTACTGGTTTAGTTTGTGATGCGTTATAGTGTGTTTCTTATTTTTAATAATCCTTCAGAGATCCCATGTAATGATCCTCCTGATGCTCAAGGATCGTCAGTGTTTAAGACCATATAAGGTATAAAGTGTCAAGATTTTTAGGTTGAGCTTGTGCACTGATGGTGTGTTTATAGCCTGACCGATCACTTAGTGTGTCATCAATGTGAGAACCTGAAATAAACAAGTATCAGTGTTTTTGAGTCGTATAAACTACAATAATAAAGCAAACGGAGGTGGAAGAGGCGTCCATTGCTCATGTTAAATGTTATTGCGTTGTTTATCCACCAGGGGGCGCACTGCTGCAGCTCTATTGATGGAAATCTGCATATTCAAATCAGGCGTCAGCTGATCCAATCAGAGTCCAGCAGACTTTATATATTCATAAGTTTTTTTTTTTTTTTTTTTTTTTTTTTTTTTTTTTTTTTTTTTTTTTTTTTTTTAATTCTGCTCATATTTCTTTAATAGCTTTGCATGATGGGAAGATAAAATAACTAAATGTGATTGGATATTTCAGTTTTCAGATGGTGATAAAATGTTCTGTTTCAGTCTTCGCTGTGTTGTGATGTCTCTGCTGCGTTTTTCGTTCTCCAGGTAAGGAGTTCCAGGGGCGGAAACTGAACGTGTCGATGGCACGGAGGAAAGCCGTCCCTGGGATGATGAGGGGAGGAATGAGAGGAGGACCAAACATGATGGATCGTGGAGGTACAGCCCCTCCCACCACACACACTCAATCTGTTTTTAGTTCCATCTGGTGTCCTGTTCTGGTGTAATTTGGTGCCTGGTTCACACGTGATTTCTGTAGAAGACGTTTATTTGTATTGTTTACTGTAATAATACGAAGCGTGTAAGGATGGAGCAGAGCTTCAGCAGTTTTGTTAATGCTGATTGTTGCGTATGCAGGTATGATGGGACGAGGCGGAGACAGGGGTGGGTTCCCTCCTCGTGGAGGTCCTCGTGGTGCTATGGCATGGGGTGGACCACCGGGAGCCAACAACATGTCGAAAAGAGCCGGAGACTGGGAGTGTTCAAGCCCGTGAGTGACTCTCTGTGTCAGTGACTCTCTGTGTCAGTGGCTCTCTGTGTCAGTGGCTCTCTGTGTCAGTGGCTCTCTGTGTCAGTGGCTCTCTGTCTGTTTCTGTAGTGTTTTTAAAGTGTGTGTGTGTGTGTGTGTGTGTGTGTGTGTGTGTAGTGGTTGTGGAAACCAGAACTTCGCCTGGAGGACGGAGTGTAACCAGTGCAAAGCTCCAAGACCCGAGGGCATGGCACCTTCTCCAGGTAATACTACCTGCAAGCACACACGCATTATTAAATAAATCACCAGGAGGGGAAATGGTCTTTCGCTTACTGTGTGTGTGTGTGTGTGTGTGTGTGTGTGTGTGTGTGTGTGTTGAGGAGGAGATCGGGGTCGAGGTGGGATGTTCCGCGGGGGCAGAGGGATGGACCGTGGTGGCCCCGGGGGGATGCGTGGAGGCTGGGCAGGAGAACCCGGAGGCTTTAGGGGCGGCCGAGGAGGAATGGAGAGAGGAGGATTCAGAGGAATGAATCGTGGAGGTCCTCCGATGGACCGTGGAGCAAGGAGGGGGATGGGACCAGGGAAGATGGACATGAGGTACGACTCTGACGCCCACAGGTTTATCTCCATTCATTCATTTATTTATTTCCTCCTTATGGTGTCCTTACAGAAACATAGAACGTGTAAATCTATTAAAAGTCTCTGTCTCTCTCCCTCTCTCCCTGTCTCTCTCTCCCTGTCTCTCTCTCCCTGTCTCTCTCTCCCTGTCTCTCTCTCCCTGTCTCTCTCTCTCTCTCTCTCTCTCTCTGTGTCTCTCTAGGGATCAGCGTCAGGAGCGCAGGGACAGACCGTACTAAAGAATTTCACCTCAGTGATGAAACTAACAGCTTTTATTTTTACTGGTCTTTTTAATTCCAAGTCCATATTTATACATGGTTATATACACACACACGTGCGCGCGCACACACACACCCCGCCCCTGCCCTGTGTGGCTTCATTATAATCCTCAATTAGGAGTTTGTTTGATTTATTGAATTGATTTTCCTCTTTCTCTTTATTTCTTGTTACATTTCTCGTCAGTTGTATTTTGTACTGTGACATCACTTCCTTTCCATGCAGCGATGTACAACTTATTTTTTAAATAAACTACAACTGGATTGAGTTTTAATGTGGCGTGTGTGTTGTGTGGTGTTTCTGGTGTTCAGTGCGGGAGGATGGACGACCGTTAACGTAATCAGAACTTCCCCACCCCCAAAATCTAGAGGTTTTATTGGCTTCTGTGGTCTAAGCAGCGACGATGTCATGGAAGTTACTGTTCTGAAAAGTCCCATTAAAATCCTTCAGAGAAAATATTGCACTCATGTCACCCACTCGTTTCCTGAATCGCTTAATTCTACTAGGGTCACAGGGAGGCTGGAGCCTATCTCAGCCAACACTGGGCGAAGGCAGGGTACAACCAGGACAGCTCGCCAGACCATTGCAGGGCTGACACACGACCGCACTCAGACCTAGGGGCAATTTGGAACAGCCATGTAGCTTAATGTGCATGACTCTGAGGGGAAACCCAGGCAAGTACACAGAACATGCAAACTCCACACAGACACTGCCAGCCTGGGACTTGAACCCAGTACCTTCTAGTTAAAATAGACACGAATATGAAATACTAAAAGAAACAAATGTGCAGTTCTTCCTCTCACCACAAGATGTCGCCAGTTCTGTTTAGTGCTCAGTATTTTATTACTTCCTGTCTCATACTTTATATCAAAGTTAAATACTTCATGTTCAGAAGCTGCTGCTCTATATTTTCCTGCTTTACTGTGCCGTGCTAGTGCTTCATGCTGAATGTTAGTAGCTCATGTTAACGCCTTGTCGTGAATACTCCAACAGGATTAAACCTAGATCTGGTTTCTGTGTTTGTGTGCAGTTGAATATTCTCATGATAGATTAGAATTCTAATGATTTATAGAGTAGAATTGTTCGCTCGTTGCTGAAGTTGAGATTCTGCAGGTGAATTTATCAGGTTCTGTTTTAAATCAACTATAGAATCAGTGTCTCCTAGATCTGAAATTCTAACCAGTAATCATTCACTTATTTAAGCAGCTCTGGAACCGTTTCTGTGGATTTCGGGTTTATTTTAAAGGAGACAATATTTAAATTCAATAAAAAATTAAGACCGGAGCTCCTTATTGAGGGGAACTGTGTGAATGATAAAGTTTCATAGAGATTTAGATGGAGGTAAATTCTTCAGGAAGGTCTCCATGTTGGTGGTTTGAGTGAAATGAAACTGAAGTGTGAGATCCAGCTGGATTATGAAGATATTCAAGATATTTTAAAGAAATCCTTCTGTAAAGAGTTTGATATAAATGTATAACTTGTGCATTAGAATAAATTGATTATAGAGTTACTGCAGACTTAAACCTGCATCCTGAGCTCTAAGTGATGAAATGCTTCAATGCTGCTGGGAGTATTTGCCAAATTATAAGTTTACACCCAACTCCACCCCTCCTTCTCCCATCTCTGCCCTTTTTTGGTCTCTAGCATTTTTCAAACCTATTAATTGGGCGGAGCCAGGCTTAGAGCTGGGGATGCAGTTGCACTTTGTGGTTGAAATGAACATAAATATCAAGAATTACATAAATTTTTCTTGTATGTTTAAATCTAATGAAAATAAATATTTTACTTTTAAATTCTTGGGGGTTTTTTTCTGTGCTTTAGATCTTAAAACTTTTTATAAAACAGCCTGGTTTGACGATATCACGAAACAAGCACAGCTGGAAAAGTTTTGAGCTTACTGTGGAGTGCTTGAACATCTGGCCTGCAGGTTCGGAGTGCGCCTGAAGAACCGCAGTTGCGCAACGCTGGAGTCCTGCAGAACGATGGATCCTGGTCGCATTCAACTGCTGCACTGGACATTTAACAGCAACATTATGAACTCCCCTGATTACAACACCCTGACCTGTGGGTGGTGGTGGTGGTTCAGGGGTGCAGGCACAGTTTAATTTAATTATTTACACTTCTCACTGTAGACTACTGATGCATCATGGGTAGGAATGGAAGGTAATGATTTCTTCATTCTTCAGCAGAGCATATATTTTAATGGAATAGTCTGAGACACTCACTTGGGAGCTGTGTGTGTGTGTGTGTGTGTGCACAGAAGAGCTGAATCATCCAGGCCTTGAGAATGAGCTCTCTCTCTCTCTCTCTCGTCTCTTAAAGGGACAACCAACGCATTTCAAATCAAAACAAGGGCCTTGATTTAGAGCCGGAAATTGTTCTGGAGCGGCCGTTTTAGTGAGTGAAGTCCTCCACAAAGCAAGTAGATCATTTTGAGAAGACAATGCAGGGTTTATGATGCACAGTGAGCGTGAGACTGAAGTGGTTGTGTCTGAGACTTGTTCACTCACTGCATTGTTTTAAACTGGATTCGGAGAAACACACCGCGGGTGACTAAAATTCTGACCCACTTCCTGTCAGGATGTGACTGACCCCTGATGGCGTGTGTGTGTGTTTATAGAAAGAATCTCCAGTGTTAAAGCTACAGGTGAAGTGGTTTGACATCTTCAGGTCAGAATGTTAATCAGTAATGGAGAGAATAAAGACAGGCCTGTGAGGGAGTGTCTGTTTATAGCTGCTATAAGATGAGAACAGACCAAACTCCTCTTATGGGCGTTCCACATTAGGAAATATAACTGTAAATAAATAACAGTAACATCTGTTCTTTAATTCAACGTTCCCGTGGTATTAAGGGAGTTAACTCTCTAGAATGGGGATGTAAGAGTGATTCCGTTTCATCGCACCTCAAGAACATTTTCTTGCAACAAACACTTTATTTTAATTCATTACCTGTTCACACCTTTTAGTGTGTTTTAGTATTTATTGGTATTTTGGGTTTAGTATTTATTAGTGTTAAAGGGAGTGTTTTATTATTTGAGTGTTCAGGGGGAGTGTTAGTATTTGAGTGTTTAGCAGGAGTGTTTTAGTATTTTGATAGTGTTGAGGGGGAGTGTTTTTTATTATTTGAGTGTTTAGGGGGAGTGTTTTAGTATTTGTGTGTTTAGGGGGAGTGTTTTAGTATTTGTGTGTTTAGGGGGAGTGTGTAAGTATTTGAGTGTTTAGGGGGAGTGTGT
>JAQMYF010000025.1:37180686-37193544 GCA_030014195.1 Neosilurus mollespiculum
TATCGTGAGAATATATTATATTGTGAGGATAAACTATTTATATTGTATCGTGAGGATGTATTGTGAGGATATACTATATTATATTGTATTGTGAGGATATATTATATTGTGAGGATATATTATATTATATTGTATTGTGAGGATGTATGGTATCATGAGGATATATTATATTGTGAGGATATACTGTTTATATTGTATTGTGAGGATGTTTTGCATCGTGAGGATATATTATTTCGTGAGGATATACTATTTATATTGTATTGTGAGGATATACTATAATATATTGCATTGTGAGGATATACTATATTATATTGTATTTTGAGATTGTACTGTATAGTGAGGATATACTATATTATGTTGTATTGTGAGGATATATTATATTGTGAGGGTATACTATATTATATTGTATTGTGAGGATGTATTGCATCGTGAGGATGTATTACATTGTGAGGATGTGTTATATTGTGAGGATATACTACATTATATTTTATTGTGAAGATGTATTGTATTGGGAGGATGTGTTATATTGTGAGGATGTGTTATATTGTGAGGATATACTACATTATATTGTATTGGGAGGATATACTATGTTATTTGATTGAGAGGATGTATTGTATCGTGAGGATGTATTATATTGTGAGGATATACTATATTATATTGTATTGTGAGGATGTATTGTATCGTGAGGCTGTGTTATATTGTGAGGATATACTACATTATATTGTATTGGGAGGATATACTATGTTGTTTGATTGTGAGGATGTATTGTATTGTGGGGATGTACTATATTGAATTGTGAGGATCTATTATGTTTTGAGGATTAACTATATTATATTGTATTGTGAGGATATATTATATTGTGAGGATATACTATATTATATTGTATCTTGAGATTGTATTGTATAGTGAGGATATACTATATTATCTTGTATTGTGAGGATATATTATATTGTGAGGGTATACTATATTATATTGTATTGTGAGGATATATTATATTGTGAGGGTATACTATATTATATTGTATTGTGAGGATGTATTGCATCGCGAGGATGTATTACATTGTGAGGATGTGTTATATTGTGAGGATATACTACATTATATTGTATTGGGAGGATATATTGTATTGTGAGGATGTATTGTATTATATTGTATTGTAACGATATATTGTATTGTGAGGATCTACTATATTATATAATTTTGTGAGAATTTATTGTATCGTGAAGATGTATTTTATCGTGAGGATATACTATATACTTCGGCCAGGACAAAAACCACATTGTTCCTCCTGAATCCAAGGTTCAACTATTGGTCGGATCCACCTCTCCAGTACTCCTGAATAGACTTTCCTGTGTAGGCTGAGGAGTGTGATTCCACGATAGTTAGAACACACCCTCCGGTCCCCTTTTTAAAAAGGGGACCTACCTCCCTTGTTTGCCAGTCCAGAGGTACGGCCTCCGATGACCACGCAATGTTGCAGAGACATGTCAACCAAGATAGTCCTACAACATCGAGAGCTCTGAGATATTCATTGCCTGTCGTGACGATAACCTCCGAACCCATTGGTGGACACCTGTGGTAAGGGGGGCCGTCAAACTGAAGACGGAGGCCTATCAGGCTTTTTTGGCCTGTGGGACTCCCTTGGCAGCAGACAGGTAACGGCAGGCCAAACGTGCTGCAGCCCAGGCTGTCTCCGATGCAAAATCTCAGGTGTGGGAGGAGTTCGTTGAGGGCCCGGAAAGTGGCCTTGAAAAGGTTCTGGACCATCATCCGATGCCTCAGGAAGGGGAAGCAGTTCTTCACAAACACTGTCTACAGTGGAAATGGGGTGCTGCTCACCTCGTCTGGGGATGTTGTCCAGAGGTGGAAGGAATACTTCGAGGACCTTCTTAATTCCAACAACACGCCCTCCGTGGAGGTTGAAGACCCTGGGGGTTGTGAGGTTGTATTGTATTGCATTGTGAGATTGTATTGTATTGTGAGTATTAATTGTATGGTGAGGTTGCATTGTATTGTAAGGTTGTACTGTATTATTGTAAGGATGTATTGTATTGAGAGGATGTATTGTATTGTATTGTGAGGATGCAGTGTACTGTATTGTGTTGAGAGGATGAATATTGCTTCGCATTGTGAGGTTGTATTGTATTGAATTGTGAGGTTGTATTGTATTGTGAGAATGTATTGCATTGTAAGGTTGTATTGTACTGAGATGATGAATTGTATTGTGTGCTTGTATTGTATTGTTGTGAGGTTGTAAATTGTCTCGCATTGTGAGGTTGTATTTGTATTGAATTGTGAGGTTGTATTGTATTAAGAGGATAAATTGTATTTTATTGTGAGGTTGTATTGTATGGTGAGTTTGTATTGTATTGTTGTGAGGTTGTATTGTATCATATTGTGAGGATGTATTTTACTAAGAGGATAAATTGTATTGTATTGTGAGGTTGTATTTTATTGTTGTGAGGTTGTATTGTATTGTTGTGAGGTTGTATTGTATTTTAAGTTTTGTACTGTATTGTATCGTATTTTGAGGATGTATTGTATTTTGAGGATGTATTGTATTGTACTGAGAGGATGAATTGTATTGTGCAGTTGTATTGTTGTGAGGTTGTAAATTGTATCACATTTTGAGGTTGTATTGTATTGTGAGGAAGAATTGTATTGAGAGGATGTATTGTATTGAGAGGACGAATTAAATTTTATTGTGAGGTTGTATTGTATTGTGTGGTTGTATTGTACCGTGAGGATTTTTGTATTGTGAGAATGTATTGTATTGTACTGAGAGGATTAATTGTATTGTGCGGTTGTACTGTATTGTTGTAAGGTTGTAAATTGTATCGCATTGTGAGGTTGTATTGTATTGTATTGTGAGGATTTTTGTATTGTGAGGATGTATTGTATTGTATTGTGAGGATTTTTGTATTGTGAGGATGTATTGTATTGTACTGAGAGGATGAATTGTATTGTGTGGTTGTATTGTATTGTTGTGAGGTTATAAATTGTATTGCATTGTTAGGATATTTGTATTGTGAGGATGTATTGTATTGTACTGAGAGGATGAATTGTATTGTGCGGTTGTATTGTATTGTTGTGAGGTTGTAAATTGTATTGCATTGTGAGGTTGTATTGTTTTATTGTGAGGTTGTAAATTGTATCGCATTGTGAGGTTTTATTGCATTGAATTGTGAGGTTGCATTGTATTGAGAGGATGAATTGTATTTTATTGTGAGGTTTTATTGTGTTGTGAGGTTGTATTGTATTGTGAGGATATATTGTATGGTGAGGTTGTATTGCATTGTTATGAGGTTGTATTGTATCGTATTGTGAGGATGTATTGTACTGAGAGGATGAATTGTATTGTATTGTGAGGTTGTATTGTATTGTTGTGAGGTTATATTGTATTGTGAGAAAGTTTTGTACTGTATTGTATCGTATTGTGAGGATGTATTGTATTGTGAGGTTGTATTGTATTTTTGTGAGGTTGTATATTATTGTGAGAATGTATTGCATTGTATTGTGAGATTGTATTGAATTGTGAGGTTGTATTGTATCGAGAGAATGAATTGTATTCTACTGTGAGGATTTATTGTGTTGTGAGGTTGTATTGCATTGTTATGAGGTTGTATTGTATCGTATTGTGAGGATGTATTTTACTGAGAGGATGAATTGTATTGTTGTGGAGTTGTATTGTATTGTGAGGAAGTTTTGTACTGTATTGTATCGTACTGTGAGGATGTATTGTATTGTGAGGTTGTATTGTATTTTTGTGAGGTTGTATATTATTGTGAGGATGTATTGTATTGTATTGTATTGTATTGTGAGGATGTATTGTATTGAATTGTGAGGTTGTATTGTATTGAGAGGATGAGTTGTATTCTATTGTGAGGTTTTATTGTGTTGTGAGGTTGTATTGCATTGTTATGAGGTTGTATTTTACTGAGAGGATGAATTGTATTGTTGTGGAGTTGTACTGTATTGTATCGTACTGTGAGGATGTATTGTATTGTGAGGTTGTATTGTATTTTTGTGAGGTTGTATATTATTGTGAGGATGTATTGTATTGTATTGTATTGTATTGTGAAGTAGTATTGTATTGAGAGGATTAATTGTATTGTATTGTGAGTGTATCGTGTGTATGAACGTGTGTGAATACGTGTGTATGAACGTCTTTGTGTACAAGTGCATGTGTGAGTGCGTGTACGAGTGTGTGTACGTGTGGGCTCTACAGCACACTGTCCAGTTAGTGCATAGCATCACAATCTGTCCCTTAAGGCTGTCTATGTGTGTGTGTGTGTGTGTGTGTGTGTGTGTGTGTGTGTGTGTGTGTGTGTGTGTGTGTGTGTGTGTACAAACACAGCTCCACACACACACACACGGGCGGGCGTTAGCTAGGAGGGGACAGATGAGTCATACACCCGTTCCTGCAGAAAGAGATTGTCTTCCTTTCGTTCTTCGGTGCTGCTATAAATATCAGCTGCTGCTGGTGGACTTCATCTTCATCATCCTCAAGTACTCCACCGTGAGTGTTTCAGCTCCTTCATATAACTGAGAGTGTGTGTGTGTGTGTGTGTGTGTGAGAGAGAGAGAGAAAGAGAGAGAGAGAGATAGAGATGGAGTCGATTATGTTACATCGCACTCTTATCTGGGGTTTTGATAAAAGAATCGATGCTTTCTGTACAGCATGGTCTCTCTCCCTCTCTTTCTCTCAAACACACACACACAGTTCAAGATCCGCTCCTCCTTGGGTAAAGGTGAGTTTGTTCAGTGTGCTGTAGCTACTGGGTGTTAGGTTTGTTTTGACTTTGACCGAGTTAAGCAGGTATGTGGAGAACTCTCTCTCTCTCTCTTCCTCTGTGTGTGTGCTTGATGACATGCCACCCTTGAAATGTGCTGTGTATAGTGATGAAGCTCCTGCTGTATGGTGTTGTTCATTTTCTTGCATGAACTCATTTACATACCATTTACATATGTGTGTGTGTGTGTGTGTGTGTGTGTGTAAGAGAGAGAGAATTGAGGTCATAAAGAGACAAAAAAAGGACAGCCAGTAGGAGGGATTGAGCAGAGGAGAGAGAGAGACACACAGGTACAGATAGGGAAAGTAAGGAAAAGAAAAAGCGAGACCAGGCAGAAATACAGGAGGGCAGAGAGAGCAGAAGAGTGAGACAGACATAATAACAGAGAGTGAGACTGTAGGAGGGAGAGTCAGTAGGACAAAGAGAGATGTGAGGAGAGCGACATGAGGACAGAGAAACAAGAAGAGAGACAGAGACATAGTTATGTGGACCAAGAGAGACATTAGGAGCAAGAGATTTGCGGACAGAGAGAGAGACAGGGACAGAAACAGCCGGGTCTCACTGAGAACTCACACACAACCACAGAGGATGATGACACTTTTTATATTACAGCACACTGTTTCACCAGCACCAGTGACTTCACACACACACACACACACACACACACACACACACAGAATCATACATACATACATACATACATGCATACACCCCTCACACATTCAGAGTCATACACACAGTAATTCATACATACACCCACACACACTCACACACAGTCATATACACACACACACACAGAGTCATGCATTCACCCCCACACACACTCAGACACACACACACACACACACAATAATTCATACAGCCACCCTCACACACACTCACAGCCATACACACACAGTCATACATCCACCCTCACACACACTCACAGCCATACACACACAGTCATACATCCACCCTCACACACACTCACAGTCATACACACACACCCACACCCACACACACACACTCAGAGTCATACACCCCCACACACACTCAGAGTCATATACACACACACACACACACACAGTCATACACACACAGTCATACATACACCCCCACACACACTCAGAGTCATACACACACACACACACACACACACACTCACAGCCATACACACACACACACACACACACACACACACACTCAGTCATACATCCACCCTCACACACACTCACAGTCATACACACACACACACACACACACACACACACACACACACGGTCATACACAAACACACACATACACCCCCACACACACTCAGAGACATACATACATACACGCAGTCATACATGCACACAGAGTCATACATACATGCATACATACACCCCCCACACACTCAGAGTCATACACACAGTAATTCATACATACACCCACACACACTCAGAGTCATTCATACATACATACACACACAGAGTCATACATACATACACCCCACCACACACAGTCATACATACATACATGCACACACACAGAGTCATACACACAGTAATTCATACATACACCCCCACACACACTCAGAGTCATTCATACATACATACACACACAGTCATACATACATATATACATACGTACATACACACATACATGCACACACACACACACACACATACACACACACTATTTGTGTGTGTGTGTGTGTATGTGTGTGTATGTGTGTGAAAGTTCACAGCTGGCTATCTTCCTGCTTTTTCCCCTGTTCTCCATAGCGAGTGTCTTCTCTTTTCACTGTGTCAGAGTTCACGCACGAGCATGTGTGTGAGTCAGCAGTCACGTTTATTCATAGAACACCCCCCCCCCCCCCACACACACACAGTGGCAAATCATGAGGAAGTTAATGTGGTGTTAACTCTGCTGACTGATCTTCTTCTCATTCTGCTGAGGAGAGACAAACTCAAGATCAGTCTCTGACCCCATACGGCTGCCAAATCCTCCAGATCTTCCACTCACATCTCGGGTTGACACATCCTTCAGTAATGTTCCCAGTGCATGTTTGGCATAATATACTGGTAAGTAACTAATAGCAGAGAGAGTGTCCTTATAGTGGATACATCATACCTCATCATTAGTGGGTCACACGACTTCCTGTCTCTCTGTTAAATTGCCTTGTCTCTGATGCGTCCTTCTAAATTTTGTCCGTAAGATAATCTTCTGTGAAGGAAATCCTGTCAGAGTGATTTAAGAATTCACAGTAAGGACAGTCACTGTACATCGTCCCTAAATCAGCTGGTTATGAATGAGTCCAGGGTTCTGACTCAACCCTGGAGAGTGCGGTCTCACTCCTGTCCCAGTGCTGATGTAGGTTGCTCAACAGTTTCACTCTCCCTGAAGGACGATTTCAAACGTCTATGCCTCTTGTCCTCCATTTCAAGAATTTCCAAATTTCAACTTTAAAAGATAAAGCTAAAGGATTTTGAAAGAAGTGCGTGTGTGTGTGTGTGTGTGTGTGTGTGTGTGTTCGTTCAGTAAAGCTAGTATTCAGTAAAGAGAATCAAGCATCACATCAAAATACCAGCATAATTTTTGTACAGTGCACCTGTGCACTATGGGGTTTATTAGTGTTTAGTGGTGTTTGGTGTTGGTTTGTGAAGTTTACTGGAGTTTGGCAGTTTCTGTCAGAGTTCAGGAGTGTCTGTCTGTGTTCTGTTGTGTTTGATAGGGTCTGTCAGTGGTCAGTAGTGTCAGTGTTCTGTAGTGTTTGTTGTTGTTCTGTAGCGTCTGTCAGTGTTTGGTAGTGTCTGTTGGTGTTAGGTGTTGGTTTGTGAAGTCTACTGGAGTTTGACAGTGTTTGTCTGTGTTCTATAGTGTCTGTCGGTGTTCTGTAGTTTCTGTCAGTATTCTGTAGTTTCTGTTGGTGTTTTGTAGTTTTTGTCAGTGTCTGGTAGTGTCTGTCGGTTGTTGTACAGCACACCTGTCTACTGTGGGGATTATTTGTGTTTTATGCTGTTTGGTGGTGGTTTGTGAAGTCCACTGGAGTTTGGTAGTGGCTGTCAGAGGTCAGGAGTGTCTGTCTGTGTTCTGTTGTGTTTGGTAGTGTTTGTTTGTGTTTGGTGTTGGTCTGTCGGTGTAATGTAGTTTCTGTTGGTGTTCTTTATTTTTTGTCAGTGTCTGTTGGTGTTCAGCAGTGTCTGTCTGTGTTTAGTAGTTTGTTGGTGGTCGGTAGTGGCAGTGTTCTGGAGTGTCTGTTGATGTTTTGTAGTGTCTGTTGGTGTTCTAGAGTGTCTGGTGGTGTCCGATAGTGTCTGGCAGTGTTTGGTAGTGTCGGTGTTCTGTAGTCTCTGCTGGTGTTCTGAAGTGTCTACCTGTGTTTGGTAGTTTCTGTCGGTGTTCAGTAGTGTCTGTTAGGGTTTGGCAGTGTCTTATGATGTTCGGTAGTGTCCGTTAGGGTTTGGTAGTGTCTCACAGTATCAGCAGTGTATATCTGTGTATTTGATAGTGTCTGTGTGTTCGGTAGTGTCTGTTAGGGTTTTTGTAGTGTCTCACGGTGTTCATTGTTGTCCATCTGTGTTTTGTGTTGGTGTTTGGTAGTGTCTCACGGTGTTTAATGTTGTTTGTTTTTTTGTTTTTTTTCAGTGTTGGGAAATTTATGTTTCTACTGCTGTTTTTTTGTCATTTAATCTCAGCAGCAGTTGGGGCTCTGCAGTTTCTCTATAAATAGAACTACATTAGATTTTAGTTGGACAGGAATCAGATCTCAGTGCAGTTTATTCTGATCTGGAAAGTGTGGGGGGGGCATCTTAGTGCTGGTGGTGTGTCTGAGATAAGTGGGCTTGTTAGCCTTTGAGTTGTGGTGTGTGTGTGTGTGTGTGTGTTTCTGTCTGTCTGTAACCGGAGCCTTGATTAGCGAGAGCTCTCGGTCTGTGCTTGTTAGCACACACTGCAGGTCATGAGGTCACTGAGACGAGAGAAATGAGAATCAACTCGCTCTCACATCAACACACTTTATTTCTGTTTTTATAATTCTGACAAATAATAAATTTTTCACTTATCTTTTTGGATGTTTTTTGTTTTGTGCTTGTCTGTGTGTGCGTGTGGGTGTATGTGTGTGGGTGTGTGTATGTGTGTGTAATAGTTTGTTGGATTAAAATCTCAAGGAAAATATGAATATATTTTTCTCCACTGTTTCTGTATATCTCACGCAGTGACGGAGAACACACGGGTTCTAAGTGGGGAAGATGGTCCAGTTTTAATGTTTTTATTTAAGTTGGTCATCTATACACTGGTTCTCACTTTTCATACTGGTGATCCAGGTGAATGGTTTTGGGTTTCATTTCTTCTACAAGGTAAAGGTGGTTCCAGTGGGTCAGAGGGGTTCTACCTGGACAGACTGGCTATAGATGTTTTAGGGTGATCAGGTGATCAGGGGCATTCTAGTTGATCAGTCTGGTCCTATTTGATCAAGATGGTTAGGTGGGTAGGGTGGTTCAAGCTGCACAGGGATTTTAGTTGACTAGTCTGGCTCTGTTTGATCAGAGTGGTTCCGGAGGTTTGGACTGGTTCTATTTGATCAAGATGATTCCTTTTGGTCAGGGAAGTTCTAGTTGATCAGTCTGGCTCTAATTGGTCAGCATGTTTCTAGTCTGGTTCTATTCAGTCGGGCTGGTTCTAGTTGGTCAAGCTGGTTCTTCGGTCAGGTTTATCACCTGGTCAGGCTGGTTTTATTTGGTTCTATATAGTCCTCTTGAGCCTGTTGGATCAGATTGGTTCTACCTGGTTCTAGCTGATAAGGATAATTAGTGAAGATGGTTCTAGCTGGTCAAACAGCTGGCTCTATTAAGGCAGTTGTGTAAAATGTAGATCTACACAAACAGTGCTGTTTCTTTTCTCTGTGTTGTTAGAGCACTTCTGTGAGCATGTCACTAAATTTAAATTAAATAAGGAAAAATAAATAGCAGTAAAATTCACTGTGTACTGTGTTAATGTACCAGAAAAGCGAGGACCTGGGTGTGGATAAATACAATAAAGAAGTGTGTGTGTGTGTGTGTCTGCAGATGACTCTGGGGAAGAAGAACCCACTTCACGCTCGGACCGCAGTGAACTACAAGGGGCGCTGAAGACGTTGGCGAGTAAGCTGGACGATCTGTGTACGTGTAACGATCTGATAGCAAAGCACGGCGCGGCACTGCAGCGTTCTCTTAGCGAGCTCGAGGCTTTACGCGTCCCCGTCGAGGGCAGCGAAAAGATCAAGGCCGTGAACGAGAGAGCCACTCTGTTCCGCATCACCTCCAATGCTATGATCAACGTGAGTGCACCACACTTATGAGCTCTAGAAACACAGTGGGGTTCTGTCTATACCTTATCACTGTTCTGGTGCTGTTATAGAACTTTAATCATCAGCGGATGTGAGCAAGTGTGTAGGAGTGTTACAGGCTGTAACAGGGTATGTGTGTGTGTGTGTGTGTGTATTCAGTAGTTTAGTGCTCATTGTGGTGTTTCAGTTTAAATATGCCATGTTTGACTGATTTTAATAAGGGTCCTATTCACAACAGCTACACACACCACTGAAGCTTGCGTTGGTCCTCTCTAACATGATCAGTGTGTAATGTAAAATGGTGGAGTGTGAGGACTTATGTAGCCTGATACGTGGAAGCGTAGACCGTTGTTTTTTTTTATTCAAGTTCATCTATTTAACTGTTATATATCTGGTAGAGTAACAGCTCTGTCCACTGAAGGGTGCAGCTGAGTGATGTCAGGCTTTAACTTCGACCTGTAAAATAAAACACCTATAGTTTTTATTTTTAAAAGTGATGTCATGTGTGGGCGTGTCACTTGTGGGCGTGTCACTTGTGACTGTGCCACTTGTGGGCGTGTCACATGTGGGTGTGTCACTTGTGGGCATGTCACTTTTGGGCATGTAACTTGTTGGCGTGTCACTTGTGGGCGTGTCAAAAGTGGGCGTGTCACTTGTGGGCATGTCGCTTGTGGGCGTGTCACTTGTGGGCGTGTTACTTGTGGGCATGTCGCTTGTGGGTGTGTCACTTGTGGGTGTGTCACTTGTGGGCATGGCACTTGTGGGCGTGTCACTAGTGGGCGTGTCACTAGTGGGCATGTCACTTGTGGGTGTGTTGCATGTGGGCGTATCACATCCATTCCCCATTATTCGTTCTGATAAAAAAGACAAGTAGTCAAAATGTGTAGCTTACAGAATATTTATTTCTCTTTAAACAGATTTAAAAGGTATTTTAATAAAAAAAAAAGAAAATGTAGGATATAGTGAGAGCAGAGTAAGATGATCATTTGGGTAAGATGACCAGCCGCTGCTTTTTAAGTAAGTGTCATTATCGCTGCCATAGTTTTTGGACCAGTGGCCAAAATATGAACAGGGGATGATCTTACCACACTCTCTCCTACCTATCTACTATAAGTGGCATGCTAAGTATTAGGTATTAGCATCGCAAGCCAACTGTATTCGTTACTCACACTCACCAGAGGCCCTGCACTGATGATTTCTGGTTCTTCCTTCTAAACTTTATTTTTCTTCCTAAGTTTTGTACACGTTTACTAACACGCTGTTAATAATCTTTTTATTCAACCAGAGTTTATAACTACAGTTAGGACCTAAAGTTTTAAAACTATTTTTACTGTGTGCCGGAACCGGGGTTGGTCTGGTGAATCACATTTGGTTTCTAACTAGATATTTTTTTAATTGAACCTTTACAGTCTCGTACCTTATTTACATTAAACCTGTCACTTTTGCTGCTCAGCTAAAATATCAAGCCAGCAGGAAAACATCAGCAACTTAGCCATGCTAACATTAACCCTAACATTTCAGGATTAAACTGCAGCCCTGTTTGGAACAGGAAAACAACAGTAGGTGAGCCAGTTTAAAATAGCGGTCTAGCTAGCAACATTAGTTATACGAGCAAACTTAAGCATAAAACACAAGTTAGAAGAAGAAATTAAAAATTAAAATATATATAACTGCTGTTTTTTTTTTCTTTCTGTCTTTCTCTTTCTTGTTTTTCTTTGTCTTTTTCTTTTCATTTTTCTTTTACTTTCTTTTTTATTTTTAAAAAGTATTTCCTTTGTTGTATTTTATTTCCCATTGTATTTCTTTTATGCATCATGTTAACTGTAAATCATAACTTTAAGAACTTTTAAAAAATGAATTATATTTTTTTATTTTCATCTTCATCTTCTTCCGCCTGTTCTGGGGTCGGGTCGCGGGGGGAGCGGCCTAAGCAGTGAGGTCCAGAGGTTCCTCTCCCCAGCCACTTCCTCTAGCTCTTCCAGAGGGATGCCAAGGCGTTCCCAGACCAGCTGAGAGACGTAGTCCCTCCTGCGTGTTCTGGGTTGATACCGGGGTTGCTTCACCTCATTCCAGACTTGGAGGGTGCATTCCACCCTTTTCCGGCTGAGAACCATGGCCGTAGACTTGGAGGTGCTCATCTCAGCCGTTTCACACTCAGCTGCGAATCGCTCCAGAGAGAGCTGGACGCCCGGCTCGATGAAGCCAGAAGGACAACGTCATCTGCAAAAAGCAGAGATGAGATCCTGTGGCCACCAAACCAGAACCCCTCGATGCCTTGGCTGTGCCACGAAATTCTATTCATAAATATTATGAACAGAATCCTAAAAAGCTTGAGTCGAGGCAACTGGACTCCTTTTTGTGTTTTTTTGAAGACGTTTCGCTTTCAGTTGGGGTCCTTTGTCCACTAGGGTTGTTTACCTGTCTGCATATGGGGTCGTTTGGTCACCTGAATAAAGGTGTGAAGTGGAGTGACACCTCTTGGGAAGGGGATCCAGAGCTGCCCTGTAAGTGCTTGACAGTTTGTGTTCCAGTGGGTGGTGTGAATCAAAGAGCAGGTACAGGTCAGTGTGTGTTGGTTTCCTGTATACTTCAATTCTGAGACTTCCTCAGTTCTTCAATTCTGAGAAGTATACAGGAAACCAACACACACTGACCAGTACCTGCTTTTTGATTCACACGACCCACTGGAACACAAACTGTCTGTCACCGGGCTGAAACTATTCCCACCAAGAAGAAGGAAAAAGAAATGGAACAAAAACACATCAAGAAAGCTCTGCAAAC
>JAQMYF010000025.1:37221654-37233658 GCA_030014195.1 Neosilurus mollespiculum
CACACCCCCCGCCCGCCCCCGGCGGCGCCCCGGGGAACAGGGGCGTAAGAGGTCCCCATTTCCCTCATCCTCCCCGCACTTGATTGTGTGCTTAACTCTGCCCTTAACTCGACCCTTAACTCTGCCCTTATTTCACCCTTTACTCCGCCCTTAACTCCGCCCTTAACTCCGCCCTTAACTCCGCCAACTCCACCCTTAACTCTGCCCTAAACTCTGCCCTTGACTCTGCCCTTAACTCCACCCTTGACTCTGCCCTTAACTCCACCCTTGACTCTGCCCTTAACTCCACCCTTAACTCCGCCCTTAACGCTGCCCTTATTCCACCCTTAACTCTTTCCTTAACTCCACCCTTAAGTCCACCCTTAACTCCACCCTTAACTCTGCCCTTAACTCCTCCCTTAACTCCACCCTTATTCCACCCTTATTCCACATTTAACTCTGCCCTTAACTCTGCCCTTAACTCCGCCCTTAACTCCACCCTTAACCCCACCCTTAACCCCACCCTTAACTCCACCCTTAACTCCACCTCTAACTAAGCCCTTAACTCCACCCTTTACTCATTCTGCCTCTTGAAATACTTTCAGACTGACTTGAGTCTTTACATTTTTATTTTTATTTAAATTTTTTTTCTCTCTATCTATCCGTCTATGTTTGTCTATCTTTCTGTCTGCCCTTAACTCCACCGTTATCCCCTCCCTTAAATTTGTCTTTAACCCCTTCCTTAACTCCAGCCTTAATTCCTCCCTTAAATGAATTTTTCATTTTTTCTATCTGTCCATCTATCTATCCATCTATATGTTTGTCTATCTGTCTGTCTGTCTCTTTTTCATTAATATAATAATATTTATAATATTTTTAAGTAATAATTGCTCCTTCTCAGTTAAGAGTATATCAGTATTAGCATACAAGTATCCAACATCATAAAACATTACTGTAACATTACTCAGGAATTTTGTGCTAGCCAACAAACTAGCGACTCCCTACAGTAGCTGATATAGCATAGTGATGTAAAAAGAGGGCTGTTAGACTGTGATTGGCTTTTGCAGTTAACAAAATCATTCATTCATTAATTTCTGAACTGCTTAATCCTATTAGGGTCGCAGGGAGGCTGGTGCCCATCTCAGCTCTGGGCAAGGGCGGGGTATACTGGACAGCTAACAAGACCATCGCAGGGCCACCACCACATACAACCATTCACACTCACACCTAGAGGCAATCTGAAACAGCCAATTAGCCTATGTTAGTCTTTGCACTGTGGGAGGTAACCGGAGTACCAGGAGAAAACCCACACAAGCACAGGGAGAACATGCAAACTCCAAGCTGCCGGGCGGACGTGTAAGCACTAGATTAGCGAATCTGAGTTGATATATATACTATATAAATGCGTATTCTTTATTTAAAGTGGTGTAAATATTTATATTTTTGTTTGTGATTATGTGTCCTTGTTGTATCAGAGAAACTCCACAGAACTCAATTCTATATAATTCTATTTATTTTTCTCAACATGTTTTTTTGAAGGTTTGAAGTTTGTTCCTCGAAAACATGTTGTTTACTTGTTTGTTGTGATCTTTCAACCTCCTTGTGGCTCTTCATTGATTCTAACCAACCCCACTGCCCTGTTACCATGGTAACGCGTAGACACTGAGGAAGCGTGGCAGGTGAGAGGTTGCTTCCTGTCTCCTGATGAGAAACGGAGCGAGCAGGCTGATAGTTTGTTCCTGACAACCCGCTGTTACTGAACTCAGCCTTCAATTGTGTGTCGTCGGCTGTGCTGCTGTTACGGGGAGCAATTTAACTCACTTAAAAGTAGCCAAGGCTGCAATTTCAGTGCCTGGATGTGGGATGTAAAAGAGGCTGCTTTTGTTCCAGCAGGATGTTCCACGCAGTCGGAGCTGCAACTGCTCCAGATGTGTGTTTCATCAAAAAACAGTTGTATAAAAATCATTCCTCTTTTATGTACACAGTTCCAAAAATCCTTATGAAGAAGAAATCATTATAGAGCATTCACACCTCACTGCAATCGTTTCTATAGTAACAGATTGTTCACAGGGGCGTATACAGCGTACACATTAATCAATTTTTTAAAAAAAAATAAAGGGTGGTTGTGGCTTAGTGGTTAAGGCGATGGGTTACTGATCCGAAGGTCAGCGGTTCAATCACCACTGTTGGGCCCTTGAGCAAGGCCCTTAACCCTCAATTGCTCAGTTGTATTAAAATGATAATTGTAAGTCGCCCTGCAAAAGAGCATCTGTCAAATGCTGTAAATGTAAAAACAATGAATGTTTTCTGACATTTTCGAGTTTTTGCCTCTTGTTTCTCAGTAACAAGAACCGCTGTATATTTTTCTTATTTAAATGAAAAGAAAGAATAAAGAGATACTGCTGAGAAAATGCATGTGAGAACAGGAACTAACGCTCCGTGCTCAATAATTAATAAATAAATAAATCGCTGATATGGTTACTGTAAAAGTAAACACGAGAGCAAACTATAGGAGGTATTAAATGCTAGGGGTCCTGATTCATTCATTCATTTTATAAGCCGCTTAATCCTAATTAGGGTTGCGTAGAGGCCGGCGCCTATCTCAGCCGAGTCTGGGTGAGGGCAAGGTACACCCTGAACAGCTCACCAGGCCATTGCAGGGCCAACACACACAGCTATTCACACTCACTCTCACTCCTATGGGTGATCTGGAACAGCCAATAAGGAAGGAAACCGGAGTACCCAACGGAAACCCACACAAGCACAGGGAGGACATGCAAACTCCACACAGAAATGCCCGAGCCTGGGAATTGAACCCAGAACTTTCTTGCTGTGAGGCAGACATGCTAACCACTGCACCACCGTTCTACCCAGGATTCACGATGATAAAGGAAAATAATCAACTTTAGGGAATTTAACAGAACGAATCTCTCTTATGTAAATGTGGGTGGAATTTTTTAGCTACATCGGGAGTTTGTGGGGGAGGGGGCTTGTTTTTGTTTGACGTTGGATTATTAGTATATATATTTATTAGCATAATATATTAATTAGCACTTCATGCAAAAACTTATGAAGTTTGGCCCATGGAACTCTTCAATAGATTTGGTCGGTTATCCGGATCACAATGTGGATCTGGGTATTTTTTTAAAGAATTCATTACCATTGTGGGACAGGGGCCATTTTAACAATTTTGAGTTCAACTCCAGAAGTAAAGACTGCAATATTCCAATACATATATTACAGAACAGCATCTACATAAGATCTACCACAAACCGAATCCGGGTCAGGACCAGGATGGGCTCCGGAAAATAATTCTTAATTCCTTTGTCAAAAATCTCATCCGACTCAAGGTGAAGGCAGGGTACACACTGAACAACTCCCCATCATAGCCCATCATAGGGCCACCGCATACACACACAACCACTCAGACTCACACCCAGGGGCAATTTGGGACAACCACTTCGCCTAATGTGCACGTCTTTGGACTGTAGGAGGAAACCGGTGTACCCGGAGGAAACACTACTGAGTAATTAATATTTAGCAAAAATGAAAATGAAGAAGGATATGGTGGAGGTTTGCTCTCTCTGAGTGCATGTAGTTGTATTGTTTATTGTTTATTGTATATAGTCTGATACACTGTAGTGTATAGGATTGAATTTAAAATGAAAAGTGATCTGCACTAAGTGATGTCTTCAGTCAGTATCGTGACTCTGTGTTATAATTTACAGTTATTTATTTTTCTTCCTGTTCGTCATCTCCAGGGTGAAAACGATCAGAAATGCTTCACTCCATCGAGCAAGCGGCGTTATCGATTAGCACTCATGTTTCAGCCGAATCAATCTCCATCACCCAGTGGCCATTTTTCCCATTATGTTTCATTTCAGAGAGAGACTGATGATCCTCACACTCTCCTGATGAGCGCTGAGGGTTACGGGGGGCTTATCCATCAAAAGGAAATATGACATATAAATAAATAAATACATACATACATATAAATGTGCCCTCATGGTTCCTATAAGACCAAACGTTTGTGTTTCATTTCTGTTTTAATATGAAAGCTGACTCTGATAAACAGTCATGTTTAAATTAAATGGATGCAGAGTCTCACGCTGTTTCTTTAAATTCATTCTGGAGCCATGAAGCTGATAATTAACGGATTCTTATCACCGCCGGATGAGCAGAGGGCAAAACGCCAATTTTTGTAATCTAATAAAAACCAGACAACAGTGCCATGAACATTTTAAAAATGTTGGTTGCTTTACTTAGAGCTCCAGCCATGGACACCCGGAGCATATCTGTATGGCTAGTCTTTACATTTCATCAACATATAAAGAAGATTTAAATGAGTTTAATCATACAACCGTCTTCTTCATCTTTCCTTTTAAAATGATCTGTAACAATGTTTTGTCCGTGGTAGTAAAGTCAGAAGAATTACCTTACACTTACATAACTGCATTGTTTTTATTTGTCACAGCAAAATCCATCCATCCACCCACTCGCTGAACCCCTAAATCCTACTAATCATATCTAGTCATTCTATCTCAGCCGACTCTGGGCGAAGACAGGGTACAGGTGACCAGACCATCACAGGGCCAACACAAACACAACCATTCACAAACTCACACCTACGGGCAATTTGGAACAGCCAATTAGCCTAATGTGAATGTCTTTGGACTGTAGGAGGAAATTGGAGTACCTGGAGAAAACCCACATCAGCATGCAAACTCCACAGAAAATCACCCTCGCCGTAGCTGACACTCAAACCCAGGAACTTCTTGCTGTGGGGTGGACATGTTAAGCACTACATTACTGGCCACCTCAGTCAAATAACAGCTCTCATGCTGTTCAATGACTCATTTATTAAATGATAACATAGAATGACACGGATTGAAACTAGATTCATCCATTACTTTTCTGAAGCGCTTATTCCTAATTAGGGTCACAGGGAGGCTGGCGCCCATCTCAGCTGATTGGGGTACACCCTGGACAGCTCTCCAGGCCATCGCAGGGCAGAAAGACTCTGACAGCAACCCAACAGCCTACTCTTTATGAATGTCAGTGATGGTTCTTTTATGCCTCTCACCACAGACAGTCAGAGACATGGCCAGCCTTTGATAACCCAGTAAGCTGCACTGGGGGGACAGCAATGACAACCCGGTGACAGTGGGGTCTGAACCCCCAACCTTCGGATCAGTAACCAGCACCCTACCACCGGTCCACCACTGCCCCTAAACTAGATAAAGATATTTCTCATTAAAAAGAACAGGAGGATTAAAGTCACTGATCCGGAATGAAACACAGTTCTGGAGGAATAATCAGAATGTGGTGCACTAAATTTAATTACTTCACTATTTTCACAGTAACTGAAGAACTCTATTAGAAAGAATTTAAAATGTAACCCCGTGCGACACCCCCTCCCACCCAACACTTCACAGCCCGTCACTTCTCCGGCTCAGTAGAACACTCTTATCTCACATGGCCTGTTCCGTGCTTTGAGTTTTTGACCAGGAGAAAATGAGTATTGACTTTTCATTCTCGCGAGGGCGCTGGAGTGGGGCTTCACTGTTACGCTGGAATGCGGTGCTCATTTCCCACCGCAGCTCACTCAGGCTGGAGGAGAAATTAAGCTGTGAGAGAAGATACTCCTGATGTTTGGGAGGATGAAGAGATTCGCTTCTGCATCAGTAATTACTGAAATATATACAGTCTGGTGAAAAGGAATTACAAGGTTTCTTCCACATGCAGTGCACACGGTTTCAATCGAACCCGGGATGTGGTGAACTGTTTGTTCAGGTGAGAACACTGCAATCACACTCGGGCGTGGCTCAAATCGAACTCGATCAAGGTTAGAGTAGACTCGATCCTGATTCGATCCGACTGCACATAGTGAAGTCCACGCGCTGTAGGTCTTGGGCCATGAGAGTTCGGAACAGTGGCACTGCAGTACTGTCAGAATCACCCTCACTAAGCCCAGGACTGGAACTAAGGACCTTCTGTGGTGTAGTGGTTAGCACATCCACCTAACAGCAGGAAGGTTCTGGGTTCGAGTCCCGGGATCGGCGATGGCGTATCTGTATGGTTTGCATGTTCTCCTTGTGCTTGTGTGGGTTTCTTCCAGGTACTTCAGTTTCCTCCCACAGTCCAAAGACATGCACATTAGGCTAACTGGTTGTTCCAAATTGCCCCTAGGTGTGAGTATAATTGGCTTTGTGTGATTTGCGATGGTCTGGCGAGCTGTTTAGGGTGTACACTGCCTTTGCCCAGAGTCAGCTGAGATAGGCTCCACCCTCCCCGATACCCTGGTAGTAGTAAACTGCTTGAAAAATGGATGGATGGATGGATAAAATTTCTGAGATGGCTGCATGAGATGCATGTGACTGCTATATTATTTATTATTGCTTTATAAACTGCTTCTGCTCAGAATGATGAATGTCAGTACTGCCCTATGCATGGCCACTGGGGGAGAAAATGCCATAAGAAAAAAGCAGATCTTAAGAAGGTTGGGAAAAATCAGTTTCTGATGTGAGTCACCTTCTTTCAACAGAGGTGGTGTGAAAATGTATTCAGATAGTGCAGCATAAATAACCACAACCCTTATATGACGTTAGATGCATTAACGCAGCAGGTCAGCTGAGCCACCATCAGACATTGCGCTTCAGGGGAAACACTTCAGAGGAAACAATGTCTTATCTCTCTTCAGAGGAATGAAACGCAAGTTACGGAAACAAGGATGGAATGTAGGGGTTTTGAGAAGGATCTCATGAATCCCTCAGCAGTGTTTCCTCCTCCTCCTGATCCTTCTCCACACACTGTACAGTATTTTTAGTTATTGATAAGGCTAATGGCTTCTGGTCTGTGCTGATCCACTTAGATATCCAGCCGTGGTCAGCATTCTTCTTTGATGGTGATCAATATCAATGGACACATGTCTCTATCATTAGGCTTTAATATGTCTTCTTTTAGAACATGAGTGTCCACTTAAACAATCAACCCTCTTCCAGTACATCGATGACTTTCTTTTGGCCCCACCTCATTTTGAGGAGTTACTGTCATATACAGTTAAAGAACAGTTAAGGAACTTATTGCCACCCACTGATTGAGGGTTATGCCCGACTAGCTCAGCCCTTACACGATCTGTGAAAGAGATCTGTGGAGACACACACTTAGGCTTTGTTTAATCAGAGTTACTCGTCACACTATATGAACATTAGCATGACGGGATTATGGCTGCATCAGTGCACGATCATGACAGCCTGCTGTGTCCAGTTTACTGTTATTCTGCTAAGACAGACTGTGTTTCATCTTCAGCTCAGGTAATCACAGCGACCTCACAAAGACTGGGCAATTGGCTTGATGCTCTCACAGCATCCAACATCTCCCTGAAAGGACGAAGATCACCAATCCTTCATCATTAATGATGGCTGCAATGTCTGACACCACAGGTGAAGTTGATGTATTATCATAATTGCATCAGCAGGTGTCCCCATTAAACACACCACGTTTGTGTTTGACTTTCTATCAGCCTGCGAGCAACCAACGTCACGTAGTTGAGGTTTGGGCACACCAACCTCTACCTGGCATGGAGCCCGAACTCTGTCCCTCTCTCAGCTGTCAACATCACAGACTCTGACACCAATAAGTCTGTTACTTTGATCATTTTTAATGGACAAGCAACTACCCCAGGCTATGAATTGTGGTCCTTGATGGACTGCAGCCTGAATCAAGACTCTTTTGGGGCATGGACAAGGTAGGGAGGATATGAGGCCCCTGAGGCATTGTAGCCATAATTAGAATTCCGAGTGTAGGACATGTAGACAATCAGAGCATGGTTCAGAGGATCTCTGCTGTAGTACACACTATAATAATATAATACATTTATCGCAACTGAGCAGTTGAGGGTTAAATGCCTTGCTCAAGGGCTAAGCAGTGGCAGCTTGGTGGTAATGGGACTTGAACACTCTACCTTCTGATCAGTAACCCAGAGCCTGAACCACTGAGCCCTTGCTGCCCCATAGTTCAGGGGCACCTGTTCCTGGAGATCTGCCTTCCTGAAGACTTTCACTTCAAACCCTAATCATACATACCTGACCATCTAATCAAAACTTAAGAGTTTGAAATGAAGATTTAGTGCAATTATTAGATCTGACAGTGATCACCATTAGGGTTGGAGCAAAAGTCTTCAGGAAGGTCGACATCCAGGAACAGGTTTGGGCACCCCTGACAAAGTAGGACAAACAGTGGTGAAGTGATTGGTTGAGGGGGAGCCATGGTTTTCAGAGACTGGCCAAAGGAGATTAGAGAACATTATCGGTTCAATTATTCACACTTTTTAATTCTGCAGGGCTTATATATACATTACTGCTGCCTGGGCACATTCACCAAATGAAAAAACAACGCATCACTAAGCCCACTGCAGTGTTTCACACTTTCATGGAAACACATCATTCATCCATTTTCTGCCACTTATCCGAGGTTGGGTCATGGAGGTAACAGGTCTAGGAAGGAAATACAGGCATCCCTATTCCATTGACTCTCTCCAGCTCCTCCTGTGGGATCCTGAGGCTTCCTAAGGCCAATCCCCCCAGCGAGTTCTGGGAATGCCCCAGGGCATCCTCCCAGTTGGACGTGCCCAGAAACCCTTTAAAGAAAGGCGACCCTGAGGCATTCTAGTCAGATTCCCAAACCTCCTCAGCTGACTCCTTTCGATGCGGTGGAGCAGCGGCTCTACCACGACGTTCCCCAGATGTCTGAGCTCCTCACCCATCTCTAGGTATGGTTTCACCCTTTCAGATATAAACACTGATATAAATCAGTGATATAAACACAGTAGCTGTGATGTGAGCTGGAGAGCCGAATAGAGTTCAAGACAATCATTCATGTTTTCACTTGTCTTTTTAAAATTAAAGTCGCTAAAGGGGTCTAAAGAGTCCAGTGTTAAAATCTCTAAGTTGCAAAGAAGCATCTAGACCCAGAAATGACTACTGATGTCTGACTTGACCAATGGATAATATCTTTGGGTCAGTGAATCATAAAGAGTAAGAAAATAAAACAGACAAATAGTAAACATACCAAAAGGGATGGTCACTCTGAGAGCCCCCAGTTAAACCACCTTGTTTCTTGTTTCACAAAAGAGTTGTGATGTTCCATTGTTACCTGTATATGACAAGAAACTTGAAACTTGAAATTTAAAGCCTTATTCATACAGAAATAATTTCTCTATTACTTTTTTATTTCTCTTCAAAATCATGTACACAACACATTACCACCATGATGATTATGTAACCACAGTCCATTGCAGATACGGTGTTTAAATGGTTGAATATGGACATGATAGGATGGTACAGTGGTGTAGGGGTTAGCACATCAGCCTAACGGCAAGAAGGTCCCAGGTTCGATGGTTGTGTGTGTGTTGGACCTGCGATGGTCGAGCAAGCTGTTCAGAGTGTGCCCCGCCTTCGCCCACAGTAGGCCGAGATGGGCTCCAGCCTCCCCAAGACCCTTGTAGGATTAAGCAGTTCGACAAATAAGTGAGTGGCTGAGTTTTCATGTTCTCCCAGTGCTTACATGGGTTTTCTCCGGGTACTCTGTTTTCAAAGACATGCACAAGAGGTTTACTGTCTGTTCCAAAATGTCCCTATGTGTGAATGGATGTGTGTGTGTGTGTGTGTGTGTGTGTGTGTGTATGTGTGCTGGCCCTGTGATGGATTTGCAAGCTGTTCTGGGTGTATACTGTCTTTGCCCAGAGTCAGCCAAGATAGGCTTCACCCTCACTGCGACCCCAATAGGATTAAACAGTTTGGCAAATTAGTGAATAGACAAGAAAAGAGATGCAGGCCCTCATTTCAGTTTGGGTTTAGATCAAAAAGGGTTTCTCCAATACCAGCGGAAGCATCTGTCTGACATGCTGATTGGAACCAGCTAAGAAAGCAAAAAGGTAAAAGGAGAGAGAGAGAGAGAGAGAGAGAGAAATAAACACAGGAATTCAGACAGAGGAGCTCAGCTGAAGGCAGGGTACATCCTGAACTGCTCACCAGTCCATTGCAGGGTCAACACACACAACCATTCACACCTAGGGGCAATCTGGAACAGCAAGTTTATCTAATGTGCATGTCTTTGGAGAGAGGGAGGAAACACGAGTACCTGGAGGAAACCCATGCTAGCACAGGGAAAACATGTAAACATAAAGAAACACCCTCACCGAGCCCGGGACCCGAACCCAGGGCCTTCTTGCTGTGAGGTGGATGCACTAACCACTGTACCAATGTACCATCCTTCAAAGACAATCATGATTATAAATCCTCAAAATGGACAGATAATTAAAAAAGGAGTGTGTTACTGAACACTGGTGAGTAAACGGAATAAACAGGCAGTTTATTTTACAGCCTGGGTGAATATAAGGAGACGACCTTGAGTACGGAACACAACAGTTTTGCTGGAATGCACTTCTGGTAAGAACACAGAGTTATGGTCTATAATGAAACCTCGTACTTCAGGTGAAAAAAAAAAAAAAAGATTGTGACCTTCAGCTTTATTAAAAGCGGCTGCACTCCCAAGCCTGAAACACCGCCATAGTGAACCGAGCTCCCAGAACACTGAAAGAGCGACCAGCTCCACTGGAACGGCGCTGTAGTGAACTGTGGTTGTGTTGCAGCAGGTTTTCAATGAAAGTGTTAAAGTGTGAGTCTTTAACCAACAGCTGTCACTGTACACATTTTTGCTGCTCATAAATCAGGTCCTAAATTAGCCCTCTGTGTGTGTGTGTGCTGTCATGAGCCTTCACTTTAAATTAAAACGAAAGCATAATTACTTTGCACTGAGGAAGCTGAAATTGTTTTATGAACACAGATTGGTGTGAAGATGAAATAGTGATCATTTACACACCGCACTGGGGGATGTGGATCGAGCTGCAGGATGGAAACCTTATTTCAGTTTACCTCACAGAGACGGGGATCAGATCACACTGAAAACCTCAAGCTGTCACCTGAAAAGGTAACGACGTTCACTCACCTCCACCAGAGATACACCAGAACCAGATACATGGGCAAGGACAAGGTTCCTGTCTGGGTCCCTGAGTTCCTGAAAAGTTTCTTAAATCCTAAAAAGGTTCCTGATTTTCTGAAAAGTTCCCAAGTTCCTGAAATGTTTCTTGAGTTCCTGTAAAGGGTGGTTATTAGGTGTAATTTTTCAGATGGGATCATAATCTGCTGGTTTCAGTAAATCAGACTCTGAATCTGATCTGTAACTGTTGTTACCAGGATGTAGTCGACTGCACTGCCTGTGTTTACTGCCTCTCACACTGTTTCAGACTCTGAGTGATTAAAAGCCTAAACTGCAGCATCACACCATTAATTGGAATCACACAAACAGCATTAGAGGGAAGAAACTCTGTGGAGCAGTGTGTGGTGTAGCCAGTGACCTCGGTGCAGGTCGCTCTGATCTACACCTGTGATTTTAATGATTAATCAATGCCGGGTTATTAATCTTCTACTCAGCTTTTATTATTTATTATTCCCCTAATAATAACCTCCAATCACAACCCAGGTACCGCTGATATCTCATGCTATTTTTCAGATGTCAGGGTCCTGTAACACCACATGGTTGTGTGCTCAAATCTCGGAACAGCCAATGAATGTAATTCTACGTTTCTGATATGCTTTCTGGAAAAGTCCTTACTGTCTGATTTCCTGCAGTTTGAAGTAAAACATGCAGGGAACATTCATTAACTTCACGATGGCTGTGTTCAGAACTCTGTACTGGTATACTGTAAATAGAACAGCAGCATTTTATAAGACAGAAATAGGGTGAAATGCTACAGCAAGAGAGATGGGAAAACAATCACAATGACTGAGGAAGGGGGTGAAATAAATAATTTTAAGGGGAGGAAAAGAAACAAGAATTTAAATGAATAGAAGCTGTGGAAATTGTTTAGTTTAACATTCAAAATGAGCGATGCAGTAGTTGAATTAACTCCTGTCTCTATATTGGACTTAGCCAGTGTGAAAAACAAAACACTATACTGTCATTC
>JAQMYF010000025.1:37272868-37286188 GCA_030014195.1 Neosilurus mollespiculum
AGTACAATATGCAGTGAAATGCTTAGTACGACTGTCCAGAATGTAAAGAATAAACTGTCAGGTAACCAGGAGAAAAAAAAACAAAAAACAAAACTCACCATCACTACACCTTCACCATCACCACTCACTATCACTCACCATTACTACACCACCACTCACCATCACTCACCACCACTCACCATTACCCAGACCACTCACCATCACTACACCATCACTCACCACCACTCACCATCACTACACCTTCACAATCACCACTCACCATCACTCATCACCACTCACCATCACTCAGACCACTCACCATCACTCTCCATCACTACACCACCACTCACCATCACTCATCACACCTTCGCTTATCAACACTGACCATCACTCACCACCACTCACCCCCACTTACCATTGCTACACCATTTCTCACCAGCACTACACCATCACTCATCATCACTACACCAGCACCACACCATCACTACACCTTCACTCATCACCACTACACCATCACGACACCACCATTCACCACCACTCGCCAGCACCATGCCATCACTACACATTCACTAACCATCACTACACCATCACTCACTATTACTCACTATCACCACAACACCCCTCACCTTCACTACACCATCTCACATACACTTACCTTCACTTGCCATCACTCATCTTTACTCACCATCACACATCCTTCACTCCACCATTACGCCACCTGTACTCTACCATCACTACACCTGTACTCCACAACACTACACCATAAATATATCTGTACACTACCATCACTACAAGGTGGATGGCAGGAATCAGAGCAGGAACAGTAGCTGTGATTCCATTAACCTGCTTAATGTGCAATATGAAATTGTAAATGAAAAAATGTTAATGTGAATTTTGAGGGGAAAGAAAGAAAAAAGTATTTTATGCTTACATGAGCTGCTTTTTTAGCTGATTTAATAAAGCCATATGTCATTAATTTTTTTCATATATCACTAATTAAAACAAATACTTTTAGAGAGAGTGAGTATGAGAGAGAGATAAAGAGAGTCCAATTTTCATATAAATGTAGTAATTTTGCAGTATTGTTCACAGACGGAGGAAAATGGTGTGTGAAAGATTATTGTCTGTGTTTCGCATGTTTAACTAGAGGTTAAACAGTACCTTGGAGCGTGTAAGATATGGCGCAGCACTAATTACACTAAACACTGAGACAAAACACACATTACGCACACATCCTTTAATCCCATAATTTAATGCCTCCTTCACATTTCAGTCCAACAAACACACACCTGTTCTTCAGGTCCTAATCCCCTCCTGTATCACTTATACTGCACAGATTGTGTATGTGTACATTCGCCATTTTTTTTTACCATGTTTTTTACTACACAATTTCCTCTGGGACCAATAAAGTATTTTGATTCTGATTCTGACGTGTTTTCTGATTTCAGACTCTGAGGAGGAGTGATGATAAAACACAAACAACTGAATTCATGTTTTTTGTTTTTTCTGCAGTTAAAGCACTGGATGGAGCTCTGTTTATATTGTACTGAAAACACTACTACCATAGCAACCATGTTACTGTTTCTGAACTGTTACTGGACATGCAGAATATTATTAATCTTTATTATTTTATATATACATAAAATGAATGTTTATTTTAAAATCGGACCTTATTCTGCACATAGGAGTTTTTTGAGCCGAAGCACTGGAACGCTTTTAGATCAGAACTCAACACGGGGTTTTGAGTATAACGGAGGGCAGCACCAGGGTGAAGACTCAGTCCAGCTAGATAGTGGTCTAAGGTTAGGGGGATAAGATAACGTGGGTAAAACTTCGGTGTATTATTGTTTGTATGTTTGAACAGGTCTGACGTTTCTTCACCTCAGTGTTAACACTCAGCAACTAAAGTATCGAGCTCTGTTCTGCTGAGTAAACCTGAGATCTTCATCTTCCACTGTCATCTCTCTCTCTCTCTCTTTCTCTCTCTCTCTTCAGAGACTCTGCTCTGATGAAATTCCTGCGTGACAGATCTACAATGAGGAAATGTTCTTTCATATAACTTTATCAGATAATAGGATCTTGCCTTTATTTACTCTTAGGGCTCTGAGGTGTCTCCTGAACGCTGCCTGGTTAAAGAAGGAGGGATAAACGGAACATTCTGGCAAACTCTCTCTGCAGGAAAAACACATTGATCTGTTCTACACTGTTTTCTTTCTTAAGTGCATTATAGATCTCAAAAGCTGCCCTAACACCAGAGAGAGAGAGAGAGAGAGAGAGAGAGAGAGAGAGAGAGAGCGCCGGGGGGTAGAGAGAAAGACAGACAGAAAGTGGGAGAAAGGAAGGGAGAGAAAGAAGAGGGAGGAAGGAGAGAGGAAGAGGAAGAGAGAGAGAGAGAGAGAGAGAGAGAGAGAGGGAGAGAGAGAGAGAAAGAGGAAGTGAGAAGGTGGAAGAGAGAAAGAGAGGGAGGGGGAGAAAGGAAGAGAGAAAAGGGGGATGGAGAGAGGGAGAGAAGAGAGAGGAAGAGAGGGAGAGAACTTGGCTACTTTGACTAGTTAGCAATGTACGAGATTATGAGTGAGAAGGTTTTGACAGAAATGTTAGGATGAACGCTACGGCTTCAGAAGTACTGTTCTACCTTTAGCAGGTGGTTATGGGTAATGTGTTAATCAAAGTAAAACTAGACCAGCATGTCCATGAAAGAACTGAAGGAATTACTGATTATAAAATGGATAGCATTGCCGAGGATATGTGAAGACTTATTTATGCTCATTAAAGGCGGATATGGATATACACGCAGAGCCTTCTATCTGTATTTCTAAACGTTTTTATGAAGCCTGTGGACACCTACAGAATGGTGCAGTACCACCGGCAATCACAGGGGTGCTGTAGTTTAATAGAGTCACGAAGGAGAAACTTTAATACTAGCGCAAACTTTTTGAAGAAAGTTTATACGAGTTTGTAAGAAGTCATTAACATCGATATGAAGTTACTGCCAGGAACAGATGAAGGAATAACGGCGGTTCATGTGAAACCGATCTGTTTGTGTCCACAACAAGTCCACGAGCAAGCGGAGCAAAAGAGATCTCCGTCTATTTATATGGGCAGTTTTACAGTCATATTTATACCTTGTCAGCTCTGAACTGCCCCCTAGTGGTTGTGCTGCCCAACATCGATGTTCACGGCAACAATGTTCAATGCTAATATAACACACACATGTCTGTGGATGTGATATTGGTTGAACCATTTCTTTATTTCTGTAAGTAAAGGGAGTGCGAATGGGTGTTTAATTAGGAATATCAGTGTGAAAGTCTGTGTGGAGTTTTCCTTTAATGTCCCCGTAAGAACCGTGTTAGATAAGTGCACTGGATTCCAAAGTGTGACAAAAAAAACTAAAATATCCCTCACAAATCCCCACACAGTGATGCCCAGGATGATTCAGTGGAGCGTGTGTGTGACTATGAGTGTGCCAGACTTTTTAGATCACTTTATAACCTGCTACCAAATATCATAAACCCTTTATCACAGCTGAGGCTTTATCTTATCTCTCACCACACACACTGCGCTCGCTTCCCTTTATTACACTTTAATCGCTTCTGTTCCTCACAAACATCCTGGTTATCTGCCTTCCACCTTCCCTTACAAGAACACAGTTCTTCAGAGCTTTAATGCTGTATGTTTTACGATAAACAAATAAAACACGACCTGAAAATGTCGATCAAACTCTGGAGAGGAAAGAAATGAAATACTGCTGCGATATCTTACACTGTTTATCAAAGGATTCTCAGAAGCACTTCAGGCTTTTATTTATTTGATTCTAAAACGAGTGAAAATAGAACTGTGGAGGAATCCTGATGGTACTGTCTGTATATTGTTGATGGTATACGCTATAGTGTTGTTTTAAATGTGAAATTTTGTGAGTATAAAATATAAAACATTTTTTAAAGCCTATTTTTTTGCTCCTTATGGTGTCGCTTAATTAGTGGTGTTGCAGACTCTGGGGCCTTTCAGAACAGCTGTGTGTGTGTGTGTGTGTGTGTATATATATATATGAGACACCATGTTTGGACCATATTTACCATTTACATTGCAGGTTGCAAGGCAACAAAATAAAAAAATACCAGGGGGTCAATACTTAAAGGCACTGTAAAATATGAAAAAAAAGAAGGAGACAAAAAAAAATAAATAAAAAGTAAATGATAGAAGAGAAGAGAAAATACCTCAAAAAAAGTTTTAAAAGAGCAAGACTTAAATATGTCACACACACACACACACACACAGACACACACACACACACACACACACACACACACACACACACACACAGCTGGGATAAAAGGGCAACACTGAGTGATGAATCGATTACGATATGCAGGCTTCATCCTGTTTCTGTATAAAAACTGCTCAATCACACACTCTGCTGCTCAGGAAAGGTCAAACACGTGTGATAAATATCACACACACTCACACACACACAGAGTAAACAGATTAAAAAGGAAAACATGTGTAATCAGTAATATGTTGACATTTTCTGATATAATCATTTGTAAAAGAAATCTCCAGCGTCAGCACATTCACGCTGCTTTCCATATGCTCCGGATACACGTCCTGTACTTCCTCACTGACCTCCTCTCCTGTACGGAAGGGCCGACATTCACTACAACACCATGCTTTGATATTTATAAATATCTCCCTCCTTCTCTCTCTCTTTCTCTCTCAGTGAGTGTGGTTCCCAGAACAACTTCATGAAGGATGATGTCATGCTTCTCGTCACTGCCCCATTCTGTCACTGGTGAGTGCTTATATATACGTCCTGATGTACCACAGGCTGCGTCTGATACTCATAATTCAATACTGGATGTCCAAATACTCAGTGCACACAGTAGTGGAAGGTTTTATATTGCAGTGTGTGAAGGTACCATGCTACTCTTACAGTACCGAATCCCATAATTCAACTGGAGCCTCTGAATCTCAGTAGAAAGTTGAAGAGATTCAGGAATGTGTACCTATTCAATAATGAAATCGTACTCACATGCAGTATGTTAATATCAATCAACACTGAGATGAAGTAAAGCGTATCACTCACCAGGCAGTGTTAAACTCCACGTGTGCATCGAAGAAACCCACTACAGGAGCCGTAGCCGCGTTCCAGCCGTGAATCCGAGCGCGGATCAGTCCTTCCCTCTTCGAGTTCCTCACAATCTTCACTAACCCAGGATAACGTTTACTCACGTACTGATCCAGGTTATACTTTAACTCCACTGAGAGAAAACACACAAACACAGACAAGTCACACACACACACACACACACACACACACACACACACCCAGGAATGAAGACAGATGAATGTTTTTGGCTTCTGCAGGTGAGTGAATGCAGTATAATGCACTTACTAAAGCCAGATTAATCACACACTCCTCTCTCTCTGTTTATTAGCATTAGAAACTGTGTGTGTGTGTGTGTGTGTGTGTGTGTGTGTGTGTGTGTGTGTGTGTGTGTGTTAGGCTCTGTAAATGTAACCACAGCAAATTCTGCGACACTAATAAATATTCATGATGCACTAGTACAACTAATGACATAAAACAAAACAAACACACATGGTACAAATATTTAAAGTGAACATTTTTACACTCACTCTACAGTTGCAGATGTTATAGCTGTTGCAGATGTGTCCAGAACTCAGCAGAACTAGATACTGTGATGGCACCAACCACTGAGGGCCCTGCTCCAGCGGAAGTACACGGACACTCGAATTGTAAAAACAGAATTTTAGCACACTGCCTGAACCAGACCCTCCGTCTTTCTGTCTGCCTGGTCATTCGCCTGTGAGTCGTGACCTTGACCTTGACTTGACTTTCTTTCAAGTGGGGTCAAAGGTCAAGGTCACATTGACCTAATGTTGGTATGCCGCCTGCCCACCCAACACGTATCCCCCAGGTTTAGGGAAGGTGCTGACGAATCAGAAGTTACAGCTCAGACAAGGATGGAGATGCACAGACAGACAGACGGACAGCTCACTATAACGCGTCTGCGTTATGCGAGGCCCGAATAATTAAAATTTAAATTGCATGATATGAAAAAGGGGCCTCACATACTTTCCAACATTTACCTTAAGATAAATGAACTAGGTCATTCATGCTGTGTGTAGCGCAGTCACTGTTAACATCCTGAAATTTAAATTTTAGTTCTCTGACATCACAACAACTTGTCACTGATTGCAGTTTGTTATTTATTAAAGAATAATTTTTATCTGTTTATAGGTACATTTAAAATTGTGGACTGTCAGTGAAAACCAAGGTTTATACAATGACTGTATCTAGTGAGTCTGACTATCACGAGTCGGTATGCTGCATGACGTCATGCTGTTGTGCATGTGCACTTCTGCGATTTGACTTTGAGTGCAAACATTAATTCCTGTGTTAAACTCGTGAAATTGTCAGCGGAGTCACCTGAAATGCTTTAGCAAGCGTCCGTGCATCAGGAGAGGCAGAACATCATCCAGAGTGCCACTCAAAACACCTCGAGGGTCTCCACTGACCATCACAAAAGAGTGTTCACGCACAACTCTACAATGAGAAGTTTCTGTGCTTGTGATTCCAGCTAAATTCAAACACCTTTATAAACACCATGTGATGTAAATCACATGCAAGCCTGACTTCAACTCCGTCACTGAGACAGGTGCACCCTGGGTAGCCTGCCTTGTGGTTAGGTGAGCCAACGGAACTGTCCCTTCATCCAACTTACGATTCAAAGCAAGACTAGAATTCTGTGTATTTTGGGAAGTGGTACGCAAAGACAGCTACAAGAAATGTTTCAGTGCATACCCACGTGGTAGTGTGTCGTTAACCTGTCGGGTTCCCAATATGTGTGCTCTCGGGCACTCTGAAAAGCTTCGAGAAAATTACAGCAAACGTTTCGATGAGTTACTGGAACAGAGCAGGTCAGTGATCCTGAAGAGCTTGTTATCTGTGCCATCAAAACAGCCTCAGACAAGACCATACTTCTAGTACAAAAGATCAGGACAGTAAACCCTGGACTAATCTGGTGTTCCTAGACCTCCTGGACATGAGAGGAACGTTAAGGGACGATGGAGAGAGGAAAGATTTGAAAAGAGACAAGGACTTCAAGCACAAGGAAAATAAGATCAACTCTGCCAGTCAACAAAGGAACACCAAAGAGTAATTCTGACTAGCTAAGAGATACGCAGCGCTTCCAAACCTGAATAGAGAGGTCATCCTCCCCGAAACATCTACAGTAACATCCTGACAGCCACTTGGGTGCAAGAAAACTGGATGCTTAACCAAAGATCCTGAAATTACCCGCACACACTTCCCCAGAAGAACTAAACTCCATTAATGAAAAGCTCCAGCTCGAGAGAAAAGCCCCCCGGTGAACCAGAGTTTGAAGAATGCGTGTTTAAGAATGGAAAATGGAAAAGGTCTGATGGAGTATTCAGTGCACAACTGAAATGTTCCAGACAGATCCTCCTGTATCTCGTGTTGCTAACAGAAACAAAATGGAAACAAATCCAGATAACTGGCACTGCACTCGAGTCATCAATCATCTGTTTCCAAAAGAAAGGGATTAGAACCTCAAGTGAAAAATATCATGGCATATTCATCATCACCACAAGATCTAACATTCATTCATTCATTCGATTGCTGAACCGCTTAATCCTACGAGGGTCGCGCGGAGCCTGGAGCTGGAGTGAATACGGGCGAGGGCGGGGTACACCCTGAACAGCTCGCCAGTCCATCCCAGGGTAAACACACAACCATTCACACTTACATCTAGGGGCAATCTGGATCAACCAATTAGTCTTATGTGCATGTGTTTCAACTGTGGGAGGAAACTGGAGTACCCAGAGGAAAGCATGGGGAGAAGATACAAACTCCATGTAGAAAGACCCTCACCAAGCCCAAGACAAGACATGTTATGGTTCACTCCTCGTTTGATCCCACTTTGTATAACTGTGCACGTTCCTTTAATATGTAGTCACCCTGGTGTCGGGTAAGATCAGATCTTCCAGATGCAGTTTTGCCTCATTCGCCCACTTTCCTTGGCTTTTTTCTGAGAGTTCACAAAAACCTCAGAAAGCCTTAAGTTTCTCCTCCTGAGCCGACAAATAGGACGCGGTGTTTATATTTGGGACGTGGCCTAGTTCACCAGCATTTAAAAAGAAAATCCAGAGACAGATGTAGTTTCGTGTATAAAAAACATTATTACACTCCATCAGAGCACAAAAGTGTAGGATGAGGAGGAAGAGGTGAAGAAACAGAAGGAGGAAGAGGAGAAAAAACAGAAGGAGGAAGAGGAAAAGAAACAGGAGGAGGAAGAGAAGAAACGGGAGGAGGAAGAGGAGAAGAAACAGAAGGAGGAAGAGGAGAAAAAACAGAAGGAGGAAGAGGAGAAGAAACAGAAGGAGGAAGAGAAGAAACAGGAGGAGGAAGAGGAGGAGAAACAGGAGGAGGAAGAGGAGAAGTAACAGGAGGAGGAAGATGAGGAGAAACAGGAGGAGGAAGAGGAGAAGAAACAGGAGGAGAAAGAGGAGAAGAAACAGTGGGAGGAAGAGGAGGAGAAACAGGAGGAGGAAGAGGAGAAGAAACAAGAAGAGGAAGTGGAGGAGAAACAGGAGGAGGAAAAGGAGAAGAAACAGGAGGAGGAAGAGGAGAAGGAACAGAAGGAGGAAGAGGAGAAGAAACAGGAGGAGAAAGAGGAGGAGAAACAGGAGGGGAAAGAGGAGAAGAAACAGGAGAAGAAAGAGGGGAAAAAACAGTGGGAGGAAGAGGAGAGGAAACAGGAGGAGGAAGAGGAAAAGAAACAGAAGGAGGAAGAGGAGAAGAAACAGGAGGAGGAAGCGGAGGAGAAACAGGAGGAGGAAGAGGAGGAGAAACAGTGGGAGGAAGAGGAGAAGAAACAGGAGGCGGAAGAGGAGGAGAAACAGTGGGAAGAAGATTAGAAACAGGAGGAGGAAGAGGGGGAGAAACACTGGGAGGAAGACAAGAAACAGGAGGAGGAAGAGGAGGAGAAATACTGGGAGGAAGAGAAGAAACAGGAGGAGGAGGAGGAGAAACACTGGGAGGAAGAGAAGGAGACAGGAGGAGGAAGAGGAGAAGAAACAGGAGGAGGAAGAGGAAAAGAAACAGTTGGAGGAAGAGAAGAAACAGGAGGAGGAAGAGGAGAAGAAACAGGAGGAGGAGGAGGAGGAGAAGAAACAGTGGGAGGAAGAGGAGCAGAAACAAGAGGAGGAAGAGAAGAAGAAACAGGAGGAGGAAGAGGAGGAGAAACAGGAGAAGGAAGAGGAGAAGAAACAGGAGGAGGCAGAGGAGGAGAAACAGGAGGAGGAAGAGGAGAAGAAACAGGAGGAGGAAGAGAAGAAACAGGAGGAAGAGGAGGAGAAACAGGAGGAGGAAAAGGAGGAGAAACGGTGGGAGGAAGAGAAGAAACAGGAGGCGGAAGAGGAGAAGAAACAGGAGGAGGAAGAGGAGGAGAAGCAGTGAGAGGAAGAGAAGAAACAGGAAGAAGAGGAGGAGGAGAAACAGTGGGAGGAAGAAAAGAAACAGGAGGAGGAAGAGGAGGAGAAACAGTGGGAGGAAGACAAGAAACAGGAGGAGGAGGAGGAAAAACACTGGGAGGAAGAAAAGGAGACAGGAGGAGGAAGAGGAGAAGAAACAGGAGGAGGAGGAGGAGGAGAAGAAATAGTGGGAGGAAGAGGAGGAGAAACAGGAGAAGGAAGAGGAGAAGAAACAGTGGGAGGAAGAGGAGGAGAAACAGGAGGAGGAAGAGGGGAAGAAACAGTGGGAGGAAGAGAGGAAACAGGAGGAGGAAGAATAGAAGAAACAGGAGGAGGAAGAGGAGAAGAAACAGTGGGAGGAAGAGGAGAAGAAACAGGAGGAAGAAGAAGAGAAGAAACAGGAGGAGGAAGAGGAGGAGAAACAGAAGAAGGAAGAGGAGAAGAAACAGGAGGAGGAAGAGAAGGAGAAACAGGAGGAGGAAAAGGAAGAGGAGAAGAAACAGGAGGAGGAGGAAGAGAAGAAACAGGAGAAGGAAGAGGAGGAGAAACAGGAGGAGGAAAAGGAGGAAAAGCAGTGGGAGGATGAGAAGAAACAGGAGGAGGAAGAGGAAGAGAAACAGTGGGAGGAAGAGAAGAAACAGGAGGAGGAAGAAGAGAAGAAACAGGAGGAGGAGGAGAAGAAACAGTGGGAGGAAGAGGAGAAGAAACAAGAGGAGGAAGAGGAGAAAATACAGGAGGTGGTAGAGGAGGAGAAACAGTGGGAGGAAGACAAGAAACAGGAGGAGGAAGAGGAGAAGAAACACTGGGAGGAAGAGAAGAAACAGGAGGAGGAAGGGGAGGAGAAACAGGAGGAGGAAGAGGAGAAGAAACAGTGGGAGGAAGAGAGGAAACAGGAGGAGGAAGAGGAGAAGAAACAGGAGGAGGAAGAGGAGGAGAAACAGGAGAAGGAAGAGAAGAAACAGTGGGAGGAAGAGAGGAAACAGGAGGAGGAAGAGGAGGAGAAGCAGTGGGAGGAAGAGAAGAAACAGGAAGAGGAAGAGGAGGAGAAGCAGTGGGAGGAAGAGAAGAAACAGGAGGAGGAAGAGGAGGAGAAGCAGTGGGAGGAAGAGAAGAAACAGAAGGAGGAAGAGGAGGAGAAGCAGTGGGAGGAAGAGAAGAAACAGAAGGAGGAAGAGGAGGAGAAGCAGTGGGAGGAAGAGAAGAAACAGAAGGAAGGCTGATAAATATTTACACCAGTCTGAGTGAATGTATTTTCATTATTAAAATATATTTTCACATGTTTCTATATTAATACAGCCATATTGCTCTGAGAATTCAGTATTACTCAAATTTACACAAACGGATAGTGACAGTTACCATAGCAACAGGAAGCATGTGGATCTTAAATGATGAAACATTCTCTCTGTGTGGTTTTAATGGAAGAAAGAAGAAAAGTTGACATTTATTTTAATTTCGAAATAATTCGCTTTGATTTCATCTCAGTCTGATCGATATTCTTATAAATATTAGAACTATTTTACTCCTTCTATGTAAATACTGCTGTCCATGTTATATACGTAGTTTGTTTAATGATTGATTTTTAATAAAAACAAAGAAGAGAATGATTTGATTATTTATAAATATAAACGATATATTTTTCTCTAAAGCTGTGTATGATGTATCCGAGTGAGAATGAAACTCTCCAGAGATTATTTACTCTGGTACCTCCCTGGTGTTACAGTTGATTTTAGCTGTAAACGTCTCGGTTTTCCTCATGAATATTCATGAGGTTCTGACGATTCATCGCCACCGTGCATGTGTGTGGGAAAATGGTAGGAGGAGGTGAGCGTACTCGCTTGTTTACAAAATCCCATATAAGTGTATGTTGCATGATGATCAATTTCTTAACTCAGAAATAACTTTGGGTAAAAAGATCAGACGATCAAAATAAAGTCAATATTTTTGCATAACAATCTTATTTCTCTGGACTGCAAACACGCATGTGAAAAGACCCTATACACACCTGTGAAGTAGGAACCTGCAGCTTCATAGATTAACAGTCAAGTTCAGCCTTTCACTCTCTCCGTCTCTCACACTGCTCTCCAATCAAAATCTGTTCTCTATTTCTCTCTCTGTCTGTCTCTTTCCTTCCTGATCTGCTTTCTCATCGTCGCCATTGTTGATAGTCTGAAAATAGCATCACATGACTAATTTTAGGTGGGGAAAAGCAAAGAGTTTGTATTTTTTTCTGACTATGAAATTAAATAAGGTATTCGTTGTATATTTAAATATCTTTGATTTGCGAATGAGCTCAACCGTGTAATTTGCAGCAAAGGTTTATCTTTATTTTAAATTCTAATATTGATTTAAAAATCTTCATAACTTTGATAGCATAAAATACAGCATGTAGCTTTGGATATGTTAATTATGTGTTTGGGTCAATTATAAATTAGAAAAGTATATTATAGATTACAAAAGTAAAAACATGAGTTATTTATTTTAATCAAATTATATTATTTTCATACAAGCTAGTATAAATGTATTTATTAATGAAATTAATTTAAACGTTGGTAAATACAGTATTTATAATTCATATAAAAAATGTATTTATTTATGTCTTTTTTCTTCTCAGCTTTAAACAGATTGTTATATCCTGGTTAAGGTGTGGGTGGAGTACATTTGGGTGGAGCAGGTTGTAGGTATTCTGTGCTGTCAGGGGGCTGAAGGATTTGCAGCCTGTCCTCAGTGTCGGAACAGAATAAAGAATTATTGGGTAGAAATAATTCATACAGCCTCAACAATGCATAACAGGGAGGAAAGCAAACATCCATCCATCACAGTGCGACTCCGGCAGCTCAGAGAGCTGGAGTACAGACGGAGCAGCGGCGGTGGCTGAGGATCAGACCGGGGATTGTGGGAATATTAAGATGCTGATTGTGATTGATGAGCAACTGAAAGTTTTTTATTTGAATTGTTGAATTTTAATACCTGCAGCGATATTCAGTGCCCTCTCATTGTCAGCGCTCGTGTGGGATTCTTAATGTTATTCTGTATTAGCACCCAACTAACGGAGCTCAGTAGAGCATCCAATTCAATTCATCAAAAAGAATTTACCTGGAATTCAATAAAAATAAAATACTTTAACCCCTGTTATATACAGGTGTACAACAGGTTCCCAATGGAAAACCAGGTAAATTCTTGGACAACTGTGGGCGTGTAGTAATCAGCTCACCTGCTGTCTGAGAGAAAATGTCATTGTAGACCCTTTCCATAAAGTTTTAAACATGTTATTCTTTACATCAGGTTCATTTCTTAGATCTGTTGTGTGGTGGCCTACAATGTCCCCCGGCTGTGTTACGATAAACATACAAATTTCAGAGGCTTTTTGGGTCATCTGATGCTCTCAGAATCATACGCTTTTCTTACTACAGTCCTCTGATTGATCTACATCACAGCGGTCAAACTCAAGGCCCATCAACTCATTATATTTTGGGGTTGTGTAGGAGGTTATAGAAAATTTTTTAGATTCCTACTTAAATTAATTTTATTATGTAAAGCTGCGTTGTGACAATGTCAATTGTAAAAAGCGCTATACAAATAAAACTGAATTGAATTGAATTATATGTGCCCCACGAGAGTTTTCAAATATGATTATCGTACATCCTTTGCATGAACCATTACCATGAACCGTAATTCATCATCCTTCCACTCGGTGGCAGCAACCTATTTCAAACTAGACTGAGTGCATTTCCTGCAGAAAATGCGTGTGAATGCTGAATGGATCACTGAAGCAGTGCTGAAAATGCCTGAAATTAATCACACAGACATCAGCTGATCATGGACACCTCT
>JAQMYF010000025.1:37466942-37478450 GCA_030014195.1 Neosilurus mollespiculum
AATGTCCTGATGGTGGTCTTCTGAACCGTATCATCCACCAGTTTTCCTACGAATCCCACAACCGCTTCCGTAAACATAGTGGTTCCGTAGTAGTGGTATATTCATTATTAGTATTGATTTTTATATTGATTATTATTTTTAGTAGTAGTAGTATATTGATTATTTTTATTTTTATTAGTAGTAGTATATTAATTATTATTAGTAGTAGTTGTAGTAGTATGTTGATTATTATTATTAGTAGTAGTAGTATATTGATTATTATTAGTAGCAGTTGTAGTATGTTGATTATTATTATTATTATTAGTAGTAGTATATTGATTATTATTGTTATTATTAGTAGTAGTATATTAATTATTATTAGTAGTAGTTGTAGTATGTTGATTATTAGTATTATTATTAGTAGTAGTACTTGTAGTATATTGATTATTATTATTAGTAGTAGTAGTATATTGATTATTATTATTAGTACTAGTAGTATATTGATTATTATTGTTATTATTAGTAGTAATTTATTGATTATTATTAGTAGTAGTTGTAGTAGTATGTTGATTATTATTATTAGTGGTATATTGATTATTATTATTATTAGTAGTATATTGATTATTATTATTATTAGTAGTAGTATATTGATTATTATTATTAGGAGTAGTAGTGGTATATTCATTATTAGTAGTAGTTGTAGTAGTATATTGATTATTATTATTAGTAGTAGTATATTAATTATTATTAGTAGTAGTAGTATATTGATTATTTTTAGGAGTAGTAGTGGTATATTCATTTTTATTAGTAGTAGTAGTATAATAATTATTATTATTAGTAGTAGTAGTAGTATATTGATTATTATTGTTATTATTATTATTGTTATTAGTAGTAGTAGTAGCAGTAGTATATTGATTATTGTTAGTAGTATATTGATTATTATTAGTAGTACTATATTAATTATTATTAGTAGTAGTAGTAGTATATTGATTGTTATTATTAGTAGTAGTATATTGAATATTATTATTAGTAGTAGTATATTGATTATTATTATTAGTAGTAGTAGTAGTAGTATATTGATTATTATTATTAGTAGTAGTAGTATATTGAATATTATTATTAGTAGTAGTATATTGATTATTATTAGTAGTAGTAGTAGTAGTGGTATATTTATTATTATTATTAGTCGTAGTAATAGTGGTATTTAGATTATTAATTTATTATTATTGTAGTAGTATGTATTTATATTAGTAGTATTATATTGATTATTATTAGTTGTAGTAGTATATTAATTATTATTAGTAGTAGTAGTATTAAGATTATTATTATTATTATTTTCATTATTATTATTAATAGAAGTAGTATATTATCATTATTATTATTAGTAGTAGTAATATATTGATTATTATTAGTAGTAGTAGGATTATATTGAGTATTATTATTATTATTATTATTATTATTAATTTTATTATTATTAATTGTAGTAGTGGTGGTAGTATATTGATTATTATTAGTATTATTAATATTATTTTTTTATTATCATTATTTTTATTATTATTAGTAGTAGTAGTAGTAGTAGTAATAGTAGTATATTGACTATTATTATTATCAATATCATAATTACTATTAGTAGTAGTACTAGTATATTGATTATTATAATAGTTATTATTATTTTTAAAATTCCTATTAAAATAAATTCCTAATAACTAGAGAAGATTTTCTCCTATAAAAATAAACATTAGTTACATGACTCTAAAATCTTAAATCTGGCTTATCGTGACATGCTAAGTAGTGCACTAACAATTGCTAAGTAGTGCACACTACAGGAGGTTAGCACGGGGTGCCGAGACTTATCAAGTTCAGACTGGGGTGTGCCGGAATGTTCTGCTGCTCCTCTCAAACCTAAATCCTCATTGTCATTTAAATAGGGCTCAGTTTCTACTCTGAATACGACAACTTGAATTGAGCGAGGCCATGGGGAGGCTAATTTCACCAGTCTGTAGTGAGAGAGAGAGAGAGAGAGTATACAGTGTATTGGTTGTGGTGGGGGGCAATTTGAGGCACCTATATACCTATACCAGGTGTGTTATATGAAATAGAAAGTGTGTGTGTGGTTAGAAAGTGGAATAGTGTTGAGGCCTGCTGTGCTGCCTAGCTGGTGTTCTCTAATTGACACAGAGGGGGCCCATGTGTGTGTGTGTGTGTGTGTGTGTGTGTGTGAGAGAGAGAGAGAAAAAGAGAGAGAGAGAGAGAGAGAGATTGAATTTAAGGCAAGGACAAAATTGGTGTAGCAGAAAAGTCTCCCTTAAACACCTCCCCAAACCACCCCACCCCCATCTCGAGACATGGGCAAAAATTGCCAATTGACGAAAAGAGGAGAGCGGAAAAGCTAGGGAGAAAATGGAAGAAGGGAGCAAATCAGGGAGACAAGGGATTGAGGGAGTGATCTTGGTCTTCAGTCCTGTCATAATTCCTCCAGTTGGTAAAAATCAACCACCAGGGACTGAGACCTCCAGCATCAAATTTACATCTGTTCTGACTGCGTTGGCTTGACCCAATCTAATCGCCCTTGTCCTCTTGTCCACTTCCCCTTAGTCAAGTCCTCTCGGCCATGTTTAAAACCTGTTCTGTTACTTAAGAGACGAGGGGTCGAGTTGACATCACGGACTTCAGGAGCAGGATTTACCCATGATACATTGCAGGAACTTTTCAAAAAGTTGTTTAATAAAATGGGTCGTGTTTTAAACCTCTTCTTTAATATTTGTTGTGTTTAAGACACAGAACATTTTTTTTCTAATTTTCTCCCTCGAATTTAGTCCTATCCATTTCCCACCCATCAAGTACTACCTCCCCATCACACGACCTCCACCAACCAGGGAGGGGCGTAAGCATGCACATGCCCCTTCTGTGACATGTGATGCTGCCATCCGCCTCTTCACGATCTGCTGCGCATGCGTATTTGGGGGCAGCCTAACACACTCGGTGGGAAAGCGCTATTCATTTGTACGAATGAGCTCACAGACGCCCATGATTGCTGATGATTGCTGTAAGTGACAGGGAAGTGAGTGTAGGCCATCCCTCCCTCCCGTGAGAGCTCGGCATGGCCCGTGACCAACCCGGATTCGAACTTGTGATCTCCAGGTTAATAGTCACACACCTTGATAGAACATGTGTTTTGTAAAGAAATAAATAAATGATCAGCTGATATGAGCTGATTGCAGATAAATCCGTATCATTGTTTATAACGTCGAATACAAGTCAAAATGTTCTGTTGCGTAGTTTTTCCATCAGAGGGCACACTGCTGAACTGTAATTGTTGGCAACATTCATTCTTTCATTTGACAAATCACTTAATCCTACTAGGTTCATGGAAATACCGGAGCCTACCTCAACCACCTCTTGATGGAGGCAGGGTACACCCTGAACACTTCGCCACTCCAGGGCCAACATACGCACAACTATTCACACTCACACCTAGGTGCAATTTGGAACAGCCGATTAGCCTAAAGTGCATGTCTTTGGTCTGTGGGAGGACATATAAACTCTTGTACTTTTATACATTTGTATATATTTTATTACACGGCTCATTAAATACTTGATTTTGATTGGTCCATCAAAGCATTCAGTCATTTATTTCTTTATGACTCACATTTCCATCATCAGCAGAAAAAATATTTGAGTAAAATAAAAAAATTGAAAAAACAATATTTTTTGTCAGATTATCAACACATTAAAGGAAGATAAAAGGCCTTAAAAAGTCCTCCTCCCCTTCATCCCCCTCATCCTCTGTGTTGTTGTTGTTCCCTGAGACAGCTTGACCATCCCAGTCCAACACAATATTCACAATATGAATCCCTTCTCTTCATTCACACTACACGGCGGTATTAAAGTCGAACTGCGTTCATGCTGCTGCGCTGTGATGGTAAAAACACGAAAAAACACTCACAGACACACAGACACACACAAACACTCACAGACACTTAAACACACAAACACATACAAACACACACAGAAACACACACTTACAGACACTTAAACACACACACAAACACATACAAACACACACAGAAACTTACACTTACAGACACTTAAACACACACACAAACACATACAAACACACACAGACAAACAAACTCAGACACACAAAAAAACAAACACTCACAGACACACAAACACACAAACACATACAAACACACAGAAACACACAAACACCCACAAATATGCACACACACACACACACACGCACACTAACACACAAATGCACAACAAACACATGCACACACAAACACATACACTAACACACAAACGCACAACAAACACGCACACACAAACATACACAAACACAACCACGCACACACAAACAAACATACACAAACACACAAACACACACAAACATGCACACAAACAAACATACACACAAACACACAAACAAACACACACAGACATACACAAACACACAGACACATACAAACACACACAAATATGCACACACAACCACACACACAAACACACACACTAACACATAAACGCACAACAAACTCACACACAAACATACACACAAACACACACAACCACGCACACAAACAAACATACAAACATACAACAAACACAATACACACACACAGACACACACAAACACGCACACACAAACACACACGCACACACAACAAACACACACATACAAACATACACAGAAACACACACAAACAAACATACACACAACAAACACAAACAAACACAATACACACACAAACATGCACACACAAACACACAACAAACACATGCACACACAAACACACACACAAGCATGCACACAAACACACACACAACCACACACAAACACACATACAAACACACAAACACAATACACGCACACTAACACACAAACGCACAACAAACACACGCACACAACACACACACAAACATACAAACACGCACACACAAACATACAACAACGACACACACAACCATGCACACACAAACAACATACACACAAACAAACACAATACACACAGACACACACAAACACACGCACACACAAACACGCACACACAAACAACACATGCACACAGATGCACACACATACAACCACACACAAACATACACACACAAGCACACACACGCACACACAACAAACACGCACACAAACAAACATACACACAAACAAACACACACAGACATACACAAACACACAGACACATACAAACACAACAAACACACACACACACACAGACATACACAAACACACGCACACACAAATACACAACAATCACACAGACACACACAAACACACCCACAAACATGCACATACACACAAACACACAACAAGCACATCCAAACAAACACACACACACACACACACACATCAAGCACACATACACACAAACATGCACACACAAACATGCACACAATCACACAACAAACACACACAGACATACACAAGCACACACAAACAAACATACACACAAATACACACAAACTCAAGCTCAAATACGCACACACACAAAAAGCACAAACAAGCACACACAAACACAGAGATTCACAAACACACAAAAAGCACAAACAAGCACACAGAGACACACAACAAACACACACACAGACACACACCGACACACAAACACACAAAAACATGTGCACACAAACACACGCACACACAACCACACAGAGACATTCACAAACATATAAACACACACAAGCACGCACACACAAACACACACACAAACACCCAAAAACACATGCACAGAAACACACGTACACAAAACAACAACACATACACACAAACACGCACGCAACAAACACACACATACAAAAACACACATACAAACTCACACATACAAACAGACTCGCGCACACAACAAACACGCACACACAAACAAACATACACACACGCGCACACAACAAACACACACAAACAAACACGCACCCACAAACGAACATACGCACAAACACACCCACAAACATGCACATATGCACACACACAACAAGCACAAACAAACACACACATACACACAAACAAACATGCACACACATACACACAACAAACACACAGACATACATAAACACACACAAACACACACAAACATACACACAAACACGCAGAGACTAAAATACGCACACACACAAACACACAAAAAGCACAAAGAAGCACACACAAACACAGAGAGATTCACAAACACATACAAAAAGCACAAACAAGCACACACAACCACACAGAGAGATTCACAAACACACAACATGCAGACAAAAACACGCACTCAAACACACAACAAGCACACACAAACGCGCACACACAACAACCACACATACACACAAACGCAACACACACACAACAAACACAAATAAACACACACACAGACTCACAGAAACACACACACATGCACACACAAGCACACAACAAGTACACATACATAAACAAACACGCACTCAAACACACACGCATACACATACACATAAACACACAACAAGCACACACAAACACACACAACAAGCACACACACAAACAGAAACAAGCACACACAAACAAACACACGCCCACACGCGCACACACTCAGCTGCGAATCACTCGAATGAGAGCTGGAGCTCCCGGCTTGAGGAAAAAGGACAACATCAAGGACAACTTCATCTGCAAAAAGCAGAGATGAGATCCTATGGTCACCAAACCAGAACACCTCAACGCCTCAGCTGCACCTGAAATTCTATTCATAAAAATTATAAACAGAACCAGTGACAAAGGACAGCCTTGGCGGACCCCAACTTTCACCGGAAAAGAATTTGACCTGTTGTTACTACTGAGCTGGTAGAGAGTGCCGTGGCCAGGAAAAAAACACATTGTTCCACCTCATGAATCCGAGGTTCAACTATCGGATGGATCCTCCTCTCCAAAACTCCTGTATAGACTTTCGCAGGTAGGCTGAGGAGTGTGATTCTATGATACTTAGAACACACCTTCCGGTCCCACTTTTTAAAAAGGGGAACTACCACCCTGGTTTACAATCCTGAGGTACTGATCCAGAGCCCTGAGATATTCAGGGCGGATCTCAAACACCCTCGGAGCCCAACCACCGAGGAGCTTTTTGACTTCCTCGGAGAGCTCAACTCCAGCAATGGGGAACCCGCACCTGAACCCCCAGGATCTTCCTCCTCCACGGGTGGCATGTTGGTGGGATTGAGGAGGTCTTCGAAGTATTCCTTCCACCTCCCGACAACATCCCCAGTTGAGGTGAGCATCTCCCTGCTTCCCCCTCCTGAGGTGAGGCCAATCGCCTCAAGCTCCCCGCTTCCCACTTTTCGAGGCCAACCGATAGTCGCTTTCCAGGCCCTCACCGAACTCCTCCCACACCCAAGATTTTGCATCGGCGACAGCCCGGGCTGCAGCACGTTTGGCCTGCCAGTACCTGTCTGCTGTTTATGGAATCCCACAGGCCAAAAAGATCCGATTGGCCTCCTTCTTCAGCTGGACAGCCCCTCTCATCGCAGGGGTCCACCACCTGGTTCGGGAGTTACAGCCACAACAGACACTGATGACCTTCCGGCCACAGCTATGGGCTGCCACCTCAATAATGGAGGCACAAAACATGGCCCATTTGGATTCCATGTCCGCTGCCTCCTTTGGGATGTGGTTGTAGCTCTGCCGGAGGTGGGAGTTAAAGGCCCTTCTGACAGGAGACTCCATCAAACGTTCCCAGGAGACCCTAACTACATGCTTGGGCCTGCCAAGTCTGGAGGGCGACCTCCCGCGCCATCGGGGCCAGCTCACCACCAGGTGGTGATCAGTTGACAGCTTAGCTCCTCTCTTCACCTGAGTGTCCAGAACATGCGGCCGCAAGACCAATGATACAACTACAAAGTTGATCATTGAACTGCAGCCTAGGGTGTCCTGGTGCCAAGTGCACACATGGACACCCTTATGTTCGAACGTGGTGTTCGTGATGGGCAAACAGTGACGACCACAGAAGTCCAATAACGACACTATTCAGGTTCAGATCAGAGAGGGCGTACCTACCAATCACACTCTTCCAGGTTACACTGTCTTTGCCCACTTGGGGGTTGAAATCTCCCAGGACGACAAGGGAGTCCCCAGAGGGAACGATCTTTAACACACCCCTTAAAGAATCCAAAAAAGGTGGGTACTCTGAACTGTCATTCGATGCATAAGCATAAATAACAGTCAGGACCTGTACCCCCACCTGGAGGTGGAGGAAAGCTACCCTTTCATCAACCGGGGAGAACCCCAACATGTGGGCACCGAGACGGGGGGCAACAAGGATGCCCACACCAGCTCGCCGCCTCTCCCCATGAGCAACTCCAGAATGAAATAAGGTCCAGCCTCTCTCGATATGGGTGGTTCCAGAGCCCAAGCTATGTGTCGAGGTGAGTCCGTCTATATCTAGTCGGTATCTCTCAACCTTGCTCACCAGCTCAGGCTCCTTCTCCGCCTGAGAGGTGACATTCCATGTTCCAAGAGCCAGCGTCAGTAGCCGAGGATCGGTCCGACAGAACCCATACCTTTGGCTGCCACCCAGCTCACAATGCACCCGACCTCTATAGCCCCTCCCACAGGTGGTGGGTCCATGGGAGGGCAGACCCACATCTCCTTTTCTGGATGGGCCCGGCTGGGCTTCATGGCCAGAAGCCCGACCACCAGGCACTCGCCTTGGAGCCCCTCCCCCAGGCCTGGATTCAGGAGGGGACCCCGGTAACCCTCACCTGGGCAAGGGAAACTGAGTACTTGATGTTCTATCCATAGGGGTCTTCTGGACCTTCAGCTAGGACCTGTTTTTCTTGGGTGACCCTACCAGTAGCATAATGCACCGACAACATAGCTCCCAGAATCATTAGGACACGCAAACCCCTCCACCACAATAAGGTGGCAATTCAACCCCTTTATTTATTTTGTTTTTTCCTTTTTTCCTTCTTACTTCTTGAGTAATAACCCACACACAAATATACAGAATTGAAAGTTTTATTGGAATGATTTGAAGATTTTGATGTGTGTGTAAAACCCCAGAGTGACTCTTTGTCAAGGTTGGAGAGGTGAAGATTACACCTTATACAATATCTCCACAATATTTACATAATCATCCTCACGATTACTGCTACACTGTGATTACATTACTGATGGAGTAAGAGAAGGAGAGGGAGAAATGGAGGGAGAGATTGGGAGATAGGGAGAGAGTTTGAGGTGGAGAGAGATGGAGGGCGAGAAATTGACTGAGGGAGAGAGAGCTGGAGGGGAAAAAGGGATTGGGAGAGAGAGTTGAAAAGAGAGACAGATGGAGGGCAAGAAAGAGAGGGCGAGAGATGGAGGTGTGTAGGGGGTGGATGAGTAGAGGGGAAAAGGTTAATGTGAATATTGATATTAAAGTGATGCAGCTTCATCATGTCTCTGTCACATTTTAAAGGTCACCACTGTCTCTCTCTCTCTATCTCTCTCTCTCTCTGTCTCTCTCCCCTTCCCCCCCTCCCCCGTCTTGCTGCAGAGCTCCACACACTCTCTATCAGGACGTGGTTATTCGGTAAGTGTGATATTTCCTCTCTGGGCGGTGGACGGTGTTAATTATGTTAACGAGAGTGATGGTGAAACGGTGATATTACTGTCATTACTCTTCCATGATCATCTGATTAAATTGCCCAAGGTGTCCCGGTGCATCATGGGTAAATGGGCTCTTTCTTTATATTTATGGGCCGTTTCATTTGTGGAGGTGTGGCTACTGCTATTTGGAGTGGAGGTGTGGCTATGGGGCAGAGCTTGTTGAAAATGGGCGGGTCTCACTTACACTCTGTAATGAGTAGTGAATGGGGTGTGTGGATTGGGACACACCCACTGTGATGGTGTTTATGTGAAGAGTTCACTTCCTTTTATCACTGTGAAAGGTGACACTTGATGGAAATCAAAAACACGGCTCATCTGATTTACATACCACACACACACACACACACACACACACACACACACACACACACTCTCACACACTTTATGGCACTTGGTATGTGTCATAAAGAAAAACTGTGTGTGTGTGTGTGTGTGTGTGTGTGTGTGTGTTGGTTTACAGAAAGTACACATATTTACGAGTGTGTGACAGTGAAGGAGCTTTATGTGGTGTATAAATAGCGTCAGTGTGACATGAGTGTGACACAGGCGCTGAACTCGCACCGAGTTTTTATTTATTTACACCACTGCTGTCATCTCGAGGGAACACACACACACGTCAAGCGTATGTTTATGAAACACAATCCCTCCTGCAGTGTATAAAAACAGAACGTAAATACGACGTGTTCCGTATGAAAGCGATTAGATGTAATCAGGTATTATTTCATAAATATAAATTAATTGATAATCTCTGAATCGATTTCCTGTGATGGCCTGGTGAGCTGTCCAGGGTGTACACTGCCTTCGCCCAGAGTCGGCTGAGATGGTCGCCAGCCAGACCATAATTGGGATTAAGCGGTTCAGAAAATGAATGAATGAATGAATCGATTTCCAGATGGCATAAAATATCTCGAGACGTTCACGCTGACATACACCAGATTATAAACATACACATGACAATGTAAACATGCACAGTCACATGACTTTGTTCCAATTATTCATTCATTCATTTGTTCATTCGCTGAACCGCTTAATTCTATCATAGTCACGGGGAGGGTGGAGCCTATCTCAGCCGACTCTGGGTGCGGCGGGGTACACCCTGACTAGCACTCCAGTCCATCACAGGGCCAACACACACAACAAATCACACTCACATGTAAAGGGGATTTGGAACAGCCAGTTAGCCCAATGTGCATGTCTTTCGACTGTGGGAGGAAACTCCACACTAAAATGCCCTCACTGAGCACGGGACTCAAACCCAGGACCTTCTTGCTGTAAGGCGGGTGTGGTAACCACTACACCATCATGCCTCCCCTTGTTCCAATTAATGTTACTAACTTAAGAGTGAACAGAGTGTCCCATTCATTCAAATTACAGTACTTATACATCATTATTAATGTTCATTATATACTCATTAATATTTCTGTTACACTAATTTGTATTTCAGATTCACTCATTATTATTGCTAATATACTCATTAATATTCATTATATACTCAGTAATACTCTTGATACACTCATTTATATTAATTATGTACTCATTAATGTACCTGATACACTCATTAATATTTATTGTATATTTATAAATATTCCTGATGAACTCTTTTTAATAATTCTGATTTATTCATTAATATTCCTTATTCTGAGGTTTCTGTTGTGTTTATGGTTTTTTCATGTGGCTCTGTGGACACTCGCTCGATCTCTCACTGTAGTGAAGGTGAGGAAGTCGGAAAATGTCTTCAATGTCCTGGAGAAACATGAATCTCACCTGAGAGAGAAAGAAAGAGAACTGGAGGGCTGAGAGAGAGAGAGAGAGAGTGAGTGAGCGTGTGAGAGAGAGAGAGAGAGAGAGAGAGAGTGAGTGTGTGAGAGAGAGAGAGAGAGAGAGAGAGAGAGAGAGAGAGTGAGCGAGAGAGAGAGAGAGAGAGAGAGAGAGAGAGC
>JAQMYF010000025.1:37533272-37544691 GCA_030014195.1 Neosilurus mollespiculum
TCCCCAGGAACCGGAAGCAACTGACTCTCTCCACCGCTGTCCCCTCGATGTGGATGGGGTGTGACCTCCACCCTGCAATCTCCTGTAGTTCACAATGAAATGTGGTTACAGATGTGGTGTAGATACAGATGTGGATGCAATGTAGCTGCAGATGTGGATGTGATGTAGATACAGATGTGGATGTGATGTAGATACAGATGTGGATGCAATGTAGCTGCAGACGTGGATGTGATGTAGATACAGATGTGGATGTGATGTAGATACAGACGTGGATGTGATGTAGCTGCAGATGTGGATGTGATGTAGATACAGACGTGGATGTGATGTAGCTGCAGATGTGGATGTGATATAGATACAGATGTGGATGTGATGTAGATACAAATGTGATGTAGATGCCGATGTGATAAAGATACATATGTGAACATGACGTAGACAAAGGTGTGGATGTGATTTAAATCCAGATGTGAATGTGATGTAACTACAGATATAAATGTGATATAGTTACATATGTAGATGTGATGTAGTTACTGATGTGGATGTGTGTGTGATCTAGATACAGATATGAATGTTGATGTGATGTAAGTACAGATGCAGAGGTGGTGGATATACAGATGTGGGTGTGATGTAGATGTAAATGTAAATGTGTTGTAGATACAGATGTGGACTTGATGTGATGTGATATCGATGCAGATTTGTATGTGATGTAGCTACAGACGCTGGTGTTGTGTAGGTACAGATGTGGATGTAATGTAGACACAGATGTTTACTTGATCGAGATACAGATGTGATGTATATATAGATGTGGATGTGATGGTGCAGAAGTGACGTGTTGTAGATAAAGTTGTAAATGTGTTGTAGATACAGATGCTGATGTGATGTGGATGTGATGTATATACAGATGTGGACGTGATGATGCAGATGTGACATGTTTTAGATAAAGTTGCGAATGTGTTGTAGATAAAGATGTGGATGTGATGTATATACCGACGTGGATGTGGATGTATATACAGATGTGAACCTGATGTAGATGCAGATGTTTACTTGATCAAGATACAGATGTGATGTATATGCAGATGTGGACGTGATGGTGCAGATGTGCCGTGTTTTAGATAAAGTTGCGAGTGTGTTACAGATGAAGATGTGGATGTGATGTATATACCGACACGGATCTGGATGTACATACAGATGTGAACGTGATGTAGATGCAGATGTGATGTGATGTACTACATGTCTGTTTCTGGATGTCAGCTTGTTAATTCTGAGCGATTCGGAGGTTTAATGAGCTCCCCGTAGGCCGGTTCTCTTCCCCGCTGAGACCCCGCACTTGTCTCCTCACACATCCTGTCTGCTTTCCAATCAATTACATTTTTATCAGATAGAAACGTAACGCAGCTTGATTGAGTTCTCAGCGCCGCGTCGCCAACTGTGTGTTCGCCGGGCAGGAAACGGAGCCAATTACGACAGGAAGTTTAATCAAATTAACTTCCACTTCAGCCAGATGTGCACTTGTATTTTTTTATTTTTATTTTTTCCTGAAGTGCGAGTGAAGACGTCGCTTCAGTAATGTGTTCCCATGTTTCTGTAAATGCGTCTGCCGTTTATGATAAATCTCTTTTCACACTGAGGAAATATTTGGAGCTAAATGAAACACGACGCTCGACGCGGAGTGAGCGATGATGGAGGACGGAGCTGCTTTTACGCTAATTTCACATCATCCGTCATGTTTATTTGTTTCTTTACAGCTTTTTTACCAAATGTGTAGAAGTGCAGCATCCCTCTCTCTCTATCTCTCTCCTTCCATCTCCTTTTCTCCCCCCTCTCTCTATCTCTCTCTCTTTCCATCTCTTTCTCTCTCTCTCTCTTTCTTGCTCTCTTTTCCATCTTTCTCTCCTTCCATCTCCTTTTCTCTCTCTCTCTATCTTTATCTCTCTCCTTCCATCTCCTTTTCTCCCTCTCTCTTTCTCTTTGTCTCAATCTTACACTCACTCTGTTTGCCCCACTGTTCTCTCTCTGTCTCTCTCACTCTGCCCTTCTATTTGTCTCTTGCTGTCTCTGTCATTGTTTCTCTCTGCCTCTCTTTCAGTCTCTCACTTTTTTATTTTCTTTCTTTCTGTCTCTCCATCCCTATATTTGTCTCTGTTTCGGTCTTGTTTTAATTCCCCTCCCCCCTCCTCTCCCTTTTTTATTTTCCCGTGTCTTCATTACGATCGTCTCGGCCGCTGGATTTGATTTGTGGATGTCGAGCTCCACTGAAGCGAAGCCGTTATGAGCGATTATGACCCTGAATCTCAGGACACGGAGGAACACTGCATAATTCAATTAGTGTTATTAATCTCTCTCTCTCTCTCTCTCTCTCTCTCTCTCTCTCTCTCTCTCTCTCACACACACACACACACACACACACACACACACACACTCAGCTGTCTGTAAAGTCTGAAATTTTGCTGCTGTTTAATCGAGTCGTTCTTCTTAAAAACAATGATTTAGTGTTGGGCCCCAGCCCTGCACCGCCCCCTCCGGCCCCCGCACCGGCCCCCTCCACATAAATCAATTGAGATGAAAGTTCCATAATTGTGCTCGCTAGGAGGGATTTGAGCGAAATTGCACTATGAATTTTTTAAAGGGAATTTTTACTAGCTGTTGAGGCGGAGGGGAGAATTTATGGGCCTGACTTCTTCATTACCGAAGTCATTTTGCTGTAGATGATAGTGTGTGAGCCCAGAGGGGGCCAGCAATCCCACCGCACCAACGCGCATTTTTAACCTGACTAATCTTTCGTGGAGAAAATTCCACTGCGGCACTCTTAATGCAGCATCGGGGCCTGCACTTAGCCGCTAGCTCGGGGAAAAAAACGCTGCTCTTTTGTCTTTCTGTTATTCTGTAATAACAGTGAGGACGTAGAAGTGGAGTTAAACAGTTATGATGTTAGAATGTTCAGTCACGAAAACATCCCATTCTGCTTAAAAAACAAACAAACAAGAAAACATGTATTAAAGCGCCTTAAAAAGGTGCCTCTTAAAAATCAAATTAGCCGTATACGATATTACTGCCCTAGCGTGAAAGTACAAAATGTGTTTCATTCTTTATAAAAGAGATTTCAACAATATCATGCTCATGCAATGATGCTAACGATGCTAGTTTGTAGTACAGGAAATTACAAATGTCTGCTTCACCTCTTATAAGCTAATATTTGTTTTGCTGACAATCTTTAATAGCATTCATAATATTGGTGCTGGACTGTTGCTATTAAAAATGAACTTTAGCTTTACTAACACCACTGAATTATTAGTGATATATGAAATTAAAATCCAGTCATGTGCGATGCTAAAGCGTTTATTTGGTGCATAGCAGAGTATGAACACAGTGCTAAAAGGGCTAGCTTTTTGTTTTGAGCAATTTTTTTCTTCTGGAAATTAAATGCTAACCTAGCCACGGCTAGTCAATTCTTATACTCTAAGAATATTTACTGCTAACATCACTAGTCCAGATGTTCTTCATGTTTTGCTAGCAAATTGGGAAATCAGACCTACTCCTACAGTATACTGTGTAATGTCCAGTAATTTGGATAATTGCACCAACAAGAGAACATATGAGAAAATATTACCTTTTACCAAACATGCTAACATGCTGAAAGAGCAGGATATGCTACATTTAATTGATATTTATGTACATGTTCAAAGATACTAATGGAAATACTAATACAAATGGAATTTCTTAGTATGTTGGCATTAGCATCATATTAGCATCATGTTATTGACGTATTAGCATAATCGTTATATATGTGGGAAAAAATGAAATGTGAAATAATTTTACAAACAAGCAAATAAACAAGAACTGTTAAAGGGTTAGAATTAGCATTGTGCTAACTGCTATCTGTTAGCTTTTACTCATTGTTGTGATGTTAATATATTTAGTGTGAAGCAGCGTGTTTTTACCCTGCTCAATACATTTTATTCTTTAATATCCTTGTGGTGGTAATTTGCATGGGGGAAGTGCCTTGTTAGAAAGCTCAGCTAGGGTTTAGGAAGCAAAGCGTTTTAGCATCACGCTAACTGGTTCCAGCTCGAGCTAGCTTTTATTCCTCATTAACCCTGTACCGTGACAGAAGGTGTAGAGAAAAAGGGAAAATGGAGGGAGGTAAGTTAGTGTTAGCATCATGCTGACTGCCTACTGCTAGCTTTATTGAGTGTTAGCCCTGCTGTTAGCACGTCTAGAGAGAGAGAGAGAGAGAGAGAGAGAGAGAGAGAGAGAGAGAGAGAGAGAGAGGCGAGGTGAAGAAAAGCTGGAAGATTTGTCAGCTCTAATGAAGAGGGGCAATTTCCCTCCCTGCAGTGTCAGTGCGTGTGCAGCAGCGCTGTCAAGCTAACCGAATGAAAAACAAGCTCCATCCCTCCCTCCCTCCCTCCCTCCCTTTTCTTTCTTTCGTTCCCTCACCTTGCTGTTTCTCTCTGTGCTGAAAGAAAAGCTGAGACCAGCAGAAAGCACGACGGCTGTGGGTGAGAAAACAGCCACAGCGAAACGTTCTGCTAATTGACTAGCATGTGTAAACTAAAACTAGCCATGCTAGCCTGACTCAAACTAACATAAAGTTGTATTAAACCTAAACAAACCAGCAAAAGCTAACACAGGTGAGATGAACAGACACAAACGTAATGAAATAAAAACACAAGCTGGTCAGACCAGAACAATAATGATAAACCACAGGTATAAACCAGTATAAACCTAATGTGAACTAGCGCAAACCAGAATACATCATATAGACACACCAAACACAGGTCCCTCTCGGCTTCAGAGATTACTGTCATGAGAATACTGTTGCTAAGCAACTGGGAAACACAGACATCAGTATAATGTAGCTAATGGTTAGTATTTCATTTAGCTAGCATTTAGTTAAGCGTTGTATATTATATCACAACAATCCGGCTTTCATTGTGTTTATTTGTTAATTATTTCAAAATAAAATATATATTTATTATTTATATTTATTCCTTTTTTTAACTTATCTCAGCCGACTCTGGGCAAGGCCGAAGTACACCCTGAACAGCTCTCCAGACCATCGCAGGGCCAATACACCCTACGATTCATACCCCCTCTCTCAACAAGCGGCAGTTTGGATCAGCCAATTAGCCTAATGTGCATGATTTTGGACAATGGGAGGAAACTGGAGAACCTGGAGGAAACTCATGCAAGCACAGGCAAACTCCATACAGAAACACCCTCACCAAGCCTGGGACTCGAACCAAGGTCGGGAGGTGGACGTGCTAAACATAAACATTAAATAAACCTGAAATTTTCTGCATTTTATTAAAAAAAAAAAAAAAAAAAAACCCCCTTGCGGCTACAATATAACTGTTCAGGTAGCAAAAACGATGTGGATTAAAAACAAACAAAAACAACAAATGAAAAATCTGTCATTTTGCAGCAATGAGATTCAATTCTTTTTTAATGCTAATAAAATATTAATGCTAATAAAATATTGTGGTGCTCGGGTTCTAAAATTATTTACTTTTTTTATAATGAAGTTGAGGCATGAAATGAAGGCAATTAAAAAATACACACAATAGGAGTGATAAGGTGAAGCTTAGCTAAATATTTACATAAATAAATGAGTTTTTAATCCTCGCTTCTGCTTTCTAGCGTGTTTTGCAAGGCCGCACTACGATTTATGAGTGATTACGTAATCGATTTTCTAACACAGAAGGCTTGAAATGAGCTGCGACTGCGGAAAACGTGTGTGTGTGTGTGTGTGTGTGTGTGTGTTTCTCTCGGTTAATCTCAAGGTTAACACTTCAGACCTGCCAGGTTTCATTTCTCCATCTGCCTGAAGAACGTTCAATTTTACACTCCGATGAGCTGAGAAGTGCACGCTCGAAATCTCTCTCTCCTGGAGAGGAAGGATAGAGAGAGAGAGAGAGAGAGAGAAATATAGACGGGGAAGAGAAGGAGGAGGAAATAAACGATTGTGTTTTTCCTGTAAGGATGTAGCCATACTAATATAATTATATATAATTACATTAGCCTCTGATTTTGCTAACCGATTACTTACGATTTGCATCGAGAGCCAAAGGTTACGTGACCTCGTATCTCGTACAAATATTTTTATTTATTAACGTGCTAGCATGGCTAACTGTGGCTGATCCTATCTTGGATTATTAGTAAAATTAGCTTTTTATAGACCATATTACTAGCCTAATTTCCTGTAGCTTACCCCCTCAGAATGAATTCCACTGAACTTCATTGGTTAATCTTTACTGTGCACGTGGTTCCGAGGGCATGGGGATCTTCAGCATTTTATGTTATATTATATGTCTTGGATCCTACACAGCCACTACACCGAGTTCCCTGAGTCCTTTATTCCCATGATCCGAGATTCCGAATGCCCCATGTTCCAAGTCCCATGTTTCATGAATTGAAGAATGAATTAAACAGCTGGTTTTAGATGAAATCCAAACGATGGATGCTGCTCAGGACATGAGGGTATTTTGAGAACCTCACGACTGAGGGAGCAGAACCCAAAGGCCCTGAGAACACAGACTCGTACAATCCTGATATCATCATGAGCCTCTCTACAAGATACTGAGGTGTAAAATTTAGGGGAGTTTTAAAGTGTTTTATCTTCCATTATCGGTTCATTCTGGATGAATATAAAGGTTTCCTGGTGAATCCACCCCAGCTCACGGGCTCAGTATCTCTTATTCACCTTTTCTACATCTTGTTTTGGTTCTGTATCTGTTTACAATAACAATAACAGTAATGACTTTGCATTGTCCGTGTCTGTGCTGATGGCCGCCATTTTTGTCATAATGATAGTCTTGCACTGCACTCATGCCTCAAAATGGTGGTGTTTACTGATATCATGGCGGCCAGTGCAGGGGTCTTTAACACTAGCGTGTAGGAGTAAACAAATGGTTTCAGAAAGACATTGAGGAATTCATTCCATTTTTTTTCCAAGAGATACCCCTGTATTTCATTTTTATTTATATACCTGGGAACTGAATGGAAACCTAAATTTATGAGAACTGTTCCACTGGCTCCTGATCAGTTTGAACAGTGTAAGACTTTCTTGGTGAACGATTCATTTTAGGAAGTTTTTTCTTTCCTGGGCTAAAATTCAATATATTTTCAGATAAACGAGGCACTGGCGGAAACAAGAATCCTCCAGAAGGTCAAATACCTCAGTGTGTGTTTTTGTGTGTGTGTGTGTGTGTGTAAAACCACTCTGTTTGGTGCCAGAACCACTTTCGGTCTGTCAGCTAATTTTTTCAACTGAATTTGAGAATCTCAGGAAGTGTCTCAGGAGTTTTAGGGTGGTTCTATTTGGTGGTTCCTGAGATTTCTGTACAGAATGATTGACAGCAGGAGGTGAATACAGAGCACAGCTACAGAGGGGAAAAATCCGTACGGCAGGATTATGGGAAAGAGCTTCTTGAGTTTGCTCTGAACGGTTAGGTGTGTTTATTCCTCCAGGTTTGAGATTACCAGAGGGTTCTGGATGGAGTTCACACTAAATGTTTCCGTCAGCGGGTTTACCATGCTAACAGTATAGCACAGAAACATCAACAAAACATTCAATGTGATTTTTTAAAGATCATTGTGGTTTTCAGGTTTAGTCATTAGCACATCTGCCTCACAGCAAGAAGGTCCTGGGCTTGAATCCTGGAGTCGGGTCTGTGTGGAGTTTGCATGTTCACCCGGCGCTTGCATGGGTTTGCTCTGGGTACTCCAGTTTCCTCCCATCGTCCAAAGACATGCACAATAGGTTAATTAGTTGTTCCAGATCACCCCTAGGTGTGTGAATTTGTGTGTGTGTATGTGTGTGTATGTGTGCTCTGGCCCTTCAGTGAACTGGCGCAATGTTCAGGGTGTACCCTCCTTTGCCCAGAGTTGGCTGAGATGGGCTCCAGTCTCCCTATGGTCCTAGCAGGATTAAGTGGTTTAGAAAAGGGATGAATAAAAAGGGGTTGAGGATTTTCGAAGCTCAACATTGAGGTAAACATTCACCTATGACTCTGGTTCCAGAAAGCTAGCTTAGCGTACGTCCATGTGCTAGATGGAAACAATGCTACGTAATGATGACGTGTTGAGGTTCCTGCTGAATTAAAAAAAAAAACGTAAAGTAACTTTTTTTTGAGATTTTATGGAAATGAGGGTTTTTCTCGTTAGTGCTTTTAGCTAAGTGTGTTCAGCTTATTCCGCACTTCCGCTTCTACAACGTTTCAAACGTGTGAATATTTTCTAAAGCTTTAAAATTGCAGCATTTCCTTTAACGCCTGTCTTGGTCTCACTATCTGAAAAACTGTGTGTGTGTGTGTGTGAGAGAGAGAGAAAGAGAGAGAGAGAAAATCTCTGCCATCAGGAAATAATGAGCCCGAGAAACTGAAAACATCTCTACACTTTTTATCGGCGCTCCCCTGCTGTGTTCTGTCACTTTAGAACGTCTTAGCGGAACGTCTGCACAAAAAGAGACGCTGAAAAACATCTAAATCTGAGCAAATGTCAGATTTCTGCTTTGATCCTGGCGATGATTAGACGTCTACAGCCCTTTTTTTAAAGAAGCGTGTCTCTGGTTTGTCGCTTGCAAAAGGAAAGAAAAGGAAAAGAAACATCTCTGTGTTTTAGGGAGCTGGTGCTAATTGCGCTAAATCTGAGTTCTGCGCTGCATTAGAAAAAAAATCTCTGTACATTTTATTCACTGACAGCAAAAATATTCACCCAGGAGTTTTCACTGTTCTCTGATGTAAAGTTTTATAGAAAGATTTTTAACATTGTTCACTTTAAATGTGAATAACTGTAGCTTCTCTTTGTCGCTGAGTCATGCTAATTAGCGCAATACCTTGGTCTGAGTTAAATTTTCGAAAAGTTTTTCTTTCTACTTTTTCCATTCAAATTGTTTGTCCTGTACAGATGTTCTGCTCCTTGTGCTATTTTTTACACTAACGTGTACTAATTCCATAGGCAGCACCATGGTGCAGTGGTTAGCATTTCCTCCTCACAGCAAGAAGGTCCTGGGTTCGATTCCCGGGTTCAGGGCGTTTCGGTGTGGAGTTCTCCCCATGCTTGCATGGGTTTCCTCCGGGTATTCTGGCTTCCTCCTACAGTCCAGAAACATGGCCAGCACACACAAATACACACACCTAGGGGTGATCTGGACCAGCTAATTAGCCTACTGTGCATGTTTTTGGATTGTGGCATGAAACCGCAGTACCCAGAGGAAACCCACGCAAGCAAAGGAGAACATGCAAACTCCACACAGAAACGGCCGAGCTGGGAATCGAACCCAGGCCCTCTTTCTGTGAGGTGGACGTGCTAACCACTACGCCACCGTGCCACCAAAACCACCTTCTATTCATTCAAAATAAGCTAAGCATGCTAATAAATTAAATGGCACATGCTAATGATAAATAAACATAGCTGTGAAGAGGTATTATTACTCTGTGATAGGTAGCTGATTAGCACTAAAATGTAAATGTCATTAAACCGTTTTAAAGCTAGCATACCAACTTTAGCATATCATACTTAAAATACTAGCTATGCAGATTAGCTGCGAGAGAAAAATATGTAAAGAGTGAGTTGATCATCAAAATCAGTTATTAACTCATGATAGCTAGTAAGCTGCATATACAGCCTGTTGGTTTGTGGAATGTCAGCTAAAGCTAGCTAAATGTAAAAGAATAACTAACAATTTATGGAATAAAATATCAAACAACAGCAATACGATGTATGTGCAATTTTTCAATTGATATGCAAATTGGAGTTTTTTTTCCCAGTTTACTGGCTAATGTGAGCTAATCTTTACCATCACTTTCTTGTTAGCTGATATAATCCATATCTACAGGATCTCTGTGCAGATATTAGCTGTTGCTGGCTAACATGAGCTAATGTGACAGCATGTTTGTGGTGATTTCCGTGTCGTTTTGTACATCATCATCATCATTACTCATAATTTTTCTTCTCAAAAGGCTAACATGAGCTAAACTGATGGGATCAATGAGATTTGTTCCATAAATGTTTCTCACTGCTGATGGTTGCTAGCATGCTAGCATTAGCTACCCTCATTTGGTCCTTTGGGATGTTTTTTAAGCTATCCGGCTGACATGGGCTAACGTGACATGATATCTGGGGTGATTTTTAAGTGCATGAATATTTATATGGAGGCTCAAAGGCACATCCAGTGATCTCGCCAGGTCGCATTATGCTCGCTGTAACCACAGGCACACGCCAAGTCATGACACGAACATGTGCAAGACCACATTCTGATCTGAAAACCACCTACACACACACACACACACACACACACGAGACAGAGCAGGAGGACAGGTGAGAGACAGACAGCTCTGGCTGGTGTTCAATCAGTTTTACAGGAGATTTAATTGATGGCGCATATGTGCTACCATATGGTACAGAGACTCAAGGGAAAGCCGTAATAGACAGCCAGCCGACACACACACACACACACACACACACACAAGCTGGCACGTTTACAAACATCAGATGAACGGTTCATTCTTGTTGAGACTGTGAATACAGCGCTGATTGGGTGACAGTGTTGTTAAAAGTGGGTATTGCTAGTTTTTGTCGTTAGCATTGTACACACACACACACACACACACACAAATCATCCCTCACTTCCACTCCATCTAAAGTAGTCTTTAAACAATGTAAAAAAAAACAGTTAATTAGCATAAAGAATTGAAAAAATTTGCATCAGTCTATGCTCCTGCTACTAATCAGTCACAATATTAGCATTTATATCCAACACCTGACATCGGCATGAGCGACACACTCTTTATTCAAGTGGTTAAAGCTAGGAAGACACGTTGCTAGGAAACAGGGAGATGACGACGCTGTGCTAAAGGTAGATAATATTTTAGCTAGCTAATGTTTTAGCTGTACAGGGTGAAGGTGCAGTGAGTGCAAGAATGGCACAGAAGCATCCTAAATATCAACCTTTACCTCAGATTTGTTGCTAAATTACTAAGAAAGGAATCAAAAGGACCAAAATTACACTGTTATTACTGTACTTAGCTTCAACCGCCAACAGCACTTCAAGTCAAAGGGTTTCGAATTTTCCATTCAGTGTGTTAAAATAACTGATTGTAATGAAACCATTTGAAAAGTAAGAAAGAAAGTGTGATAAAGGAGAGTGGAGAAAGGGATAATCAGAAAGAAAGAGAAATTAGGGGGAAGAGAAAAGAGAAAAGTGAGAAATAAGAAAAACTGAATAAAGAGGAGACGGTAAGGAGAGAGAGAGTGAAGGAGAGAGTGAGAGGGAGTGAAGGAGAGAGAGAGGGAGGGAGGGGGAGAGAGAGTGAAGGAGAGAATGAGAGAGAGTGAAGGAGAGAGAGAGAGAGAGAGAGTGAAGGAGAGAGAGAGGGAGGGAGGGGGGGAGAGAGTGAAGGAGAGAGAGAGAGAGAGTGAA
>JAQMYF010000025.1:37984777-37987277 GCA_030014195.1 Neosilurus mollespiculum
TGTCGTTGCTACTTAGTGCATTTTATGCTTGGCAGTATTACTACATGCATGAGAAATCACACACACACACACACACACACACACACACACACACACACACACTTACACTACAGCTCACTATTTATATATAAACACATACACAATGACAAGGACACACACTGAAAAATGCTTTTAGTAATTCTGAAAAAGAAAAATTCAACCAATCGCAGTTAGCTTATTCCATTAAAGCCACACGCCCAAACTCAAGTGCAGGCTGGAACACCTGAACAGGTTCCTGTGTTTAATGTCCAGAGGACAGATGAGTAGAGATTTCTTACCCCGGTTTCCTTGGATGCTGCTGGCCCTTATCTAGATGTTTGATACAGGATATTTATTAAAACCAGAGGAATATGAGAATCTCACCTGAACATGTAACTGCTGGAGAGGTTTTAGGTTCTTTACCTTGACACAGTGAACGTGTGAGAGAGCAGAAGATGGTGAATTTCACACTCACTATTTGAATGTACATGTTTATCTCGTCCAGTCAGGTGTAGTTTAACTTCACACCCACCTTCATACACATGTATCTGTAGTGATATTTTTATTAGAGTGTGTCTGGGACAGTAACGCAGGTGCAAATCACAGGTTTATATTTACACACTCATCTTATATGTTATCATTTCGAGAGCCACAGCTTAAAAACTTAGTCCTAAAGCTAATGCTCCGCTAATAATAAACCGATTGGAATCCTGTACGTGGTGACATTTTCTGTAATTAATCTAACATGTATTAAAGGTATCAGCATTTTTCTGAAATCGTCAGGATAGAGGAGGAGCTCACTCCTCTCACAAAAATGCAATAAAAATTGTTGTCATAATAAACCACCTGCTGAGGTGTAATAGGAATAAAACACCCAGGAATGTGTTGCTGGATATAACATTTATTTGTGTTGTGTGGTGCTGTTTGTGTTATGTTAAGGTATTTGTGATGTATTTGTGTTGTGAAGGTTGTGTAGTGTTGTGTTTGTGTGGTGGTGTTTGTTTTGTGTGGTGATGTTTGTGTTGTGGTGTTTGTGTTGTCTGGTGGTGTTTGTGTAGTGGTGTTTTTGTAGTGTGGTGGTGTTTGTGTGTTAGTTTTTGTCTGTCTTTTTGTAGTGGTATTTATGTCATGTGGTAGTGTTTGTATTGTGTGATGGTGTATTTGTGGTGGTGTTTGTCTTATTTGGTGGTATTTCTGTGGTTGTGCTTGTATGGTGGTGTTTGGTTGTGTTAGTATAGTGGTGTTTGTGTGGTGCTGTTTGTGTTGTTTGGTGGTGTTTCTTTGGTTGTGTTTGTGTTGTGCAGTGGTGTTTGTTTGGTTGTGTTTTGTATGGTGGTGTTTTTGTAGTGCTGATTCTTGGAGGTGTTTGTGTTGTGTTTGTATGGTGGTATTTGTGGTGGTATTTATGTGGTAATGTTTGTGTTGTGTAGTGGTGCTTGTGTGGTGTTGTTTGTGTTGTGTGGTGATGTTTGTGTGAAAGTGTTTGTTTGGTGGTGTTTGTGCTGTGTGAAGGTGTTTGTGTTTTGTGGTGGTGTTGCATGTTTGGGTTGTTTGCTGGTGTTTTTCTGGTTGTCTTTGTCTTTGCTGGTGTTTCTTTGATTGTTTGCATGGTGGTGTGTGTGTTTCTTTGGTTGTGTTTGTATAGTGGTGCTGTGTGGTGCTGTTTGTGTTATGTGGTGGTGTTTGTGTTGTTTGCTGGTGTTTCTCTGGTTGTGTTTGTGCTGTTTGCTGGTGTTTCTTTGGTTGTGTTTGTATGGTGGTGCTTGTGTTTCTTTGGTTTTGTTCGTATGATGTTTGTGTGGTGGTATTTGTGTTCTGTGGTGGTGTTTGTGTGGTGATGTTTGTGTGGTGGTGTTTGTGTAGTTGTGTTTTTGTGGTAGTGGTTGTATTATGGTGTTTGTGTTCTGTGGTGTTGTGTTCATTGGTGGTGGTGTTTGTATGGTGTATTTGTTGTGTGGTGATGTTTGTGATGTTTGTGTTGTGGTGTTTGTGTTGTGTGGTAGTATTTTTGTGGTGATGTTTGTGTTGTGTGGGGATGTTTCTGTGGTTGTGTTTGTGTTGTGTGGTGATGTTTGTGTTGTATGGAGGTGTTTGTGTGGCAGAAGTTGTGGTGTTTGTGTTGTGTGTTGGTGTTTCTATGGTGAAGTTTGTTGGTGTTTGTGTTGTCTGTTAGTCTTTATGTAGTGGTGTGGTGGTGATTGTGTTGTGTGGTGGTGTCTGTTTTGTTTGCTTTTGTTTTTGTGGTTGTGTTTGTGTTGTTTGATGGTATTTGGTTGTATTTGTGTGGTGATGCTTGTGTGGTGATGTTTGTGTTGTGTGGTCGTGTTTGTGTTATGTGGTGATGTTTCTGTGGTGGTGTTTGTGTTGTGTGGTGGTGTTTGTGTTGTTTGGTTGTGTTTCTTTGGTGGTGTTTGTGTTGTGCAATAGTGTTGTGTGGTGGTGTTTATATTGTTTGCTGGTGTTTCTGTGGTGGTGTTTGTGT